>JAQGAF010000915.1:0-38333 GCA_034687865.1 Kryphioiulus occultus | reverse complement strand
TAGTGAGGTGGTCAACTTCGGAGGTTCTACTGTACGTGGATTGGCAAAATCAAGGATTGGCCAGATTACATTCTTAGAAGAAAACGAAATGGCCACGCTGACCTTCGACCCAGGTACAAAATCTGCTGTCAAAATCAGGAATGTGTATTCCGTGATAAATGATTTTGACAGCATTGTTTTAGCTCTGAATGTGAAGGTGTGAGGGGGGTTGCACCAAAGCTAGTTTAGCTCGATGTAATTGCTCGTAAATCTGAGGGGCGGACAAACTTATAACTGGCAATTAGGCTGCTTAAAAAATCGCCTAATTGGCCTTCGGGGCGCTGTTACATGTGATATTTGCTTTGATTAGAAAACCAGAATTCAGCTTGTTTTTATTTTTGGAGAAAAAAAATCGAAAGACTTCTCCCACGTATACATCAACCTGTTATCATAATCGGCCTTAAGGCAACAATTGTTTTCGAAGCAATGCTGCGCATGATCAGTGCTTATTAAACTACTATTGCATGTTCAGACCTCGGTTTTCTGTCCAGCGTTTTGACCAAGGTGGTTTGACCAACAACAAGAATTTGCAAAAGACAATTTGTCAAATAGTGCAAAACAGACTTCGAATTGCCCTTGTATTTCGTGCAAAAAATGGAACTCGAGCTGTATTTTTTCTGTATTTAAAATAGTTGCTGTTATTGACTGAAACATCAGGTTTGGTCATGCCGAACACGATTGTTTCGAATTCCAAAGTGCAATACATTATTTAAAAAACCAACGACATTATCTGCGTAAAATACGAGACATTTCCAACTATCAATCCATCAAATATTGTATATGACAATTTTAAAACGATTATTCACCTAATGTGTTACACGCAGTTCAATGAAACAGGTAAAACCCAATAATTAACTGTATTACAGGTTGTCTGCTGGATTTGGTTTTGGAAATTCAATTACTTTTTCATAACCTCAAAAATGTTGCAACGGCTATTAGCATATGGGGCCGTCCAAGTTTTACGTCATCAAATTAATAGTAATTTTCAGAATAATCCTCTACTACAGTGATGGTATAATCATTGAACAAAAAAACGCCAAAGGCGAAATTTTTTTGAGTACTGGTCATTCATGACTTCAAAAATGTTTCAATGGCTATTAGAATATGAGGTCGCCCAAGTTGTATGGGTTGTCATCATTAGAATATGGGGCTGTTCAAGTTTTATGTCAGGACTAAACAGTGATTTTCAGAAACATCTAACGCTTTGACGACAAGATTATTGGCCAAAAACACGCCGTATGCTAATTTTTTTGAGGATATAGGTGACAAATGAAGAATTTACTGTAAACCCAAAGTGTTATTTGGCGAATCAATGAAAAGACAAAAATACAATGACTCTGCCGTAAATTTCATGATTTGTCTACAACTTCCATGACCTGAATTCCATCTCCCGGTAGACACCCTGTATAATCATTGGGCAAAAGCGCTATAGGCTAATTTTTTTTGTTGCGAAACTGCAAACAAATGATGACTAAATTTTAACCAAAATTCTCATTTTGTTAATAAAGTCAAAGGCAAAGATGTCATGACGTGATGTCAATTTCATGAATTTTCCATGATTTCCATGACCCAAATTTCATTTCATGGATTTTCCATGACTGTCATTACCGGTAGACACCCTGTATTATAATTAGCGCCATCTATGGTCCATTAATTCCATGAAAAACTTAATTAGAAGGACTTAATACGCCCATATAATTGCTCCACCATGCGTTATTCCCAACAGGAATGAATGATTACAGTAAAAACAAAGAAAAAGTCAGTGGTGCCCTCTAGCAGGATTCCATAAAGCTTGAGAGGAATGCACTTCACATCGACATTGCATTTTATTTCATTATCAGGCTTGGCTTTTTCGTTTCTCCCCATCTCGGTTGGAGAGAAGGGGGTCCAGGAATTTTAATGTCATAAAAAAATTGAAAAATTTCTCAGATTTTTCAATGTCAAGATTCCAGCTCTAAAAACCGGCATACTTCAGCAGAAAAAAAAGGATAAATGGGGGTAATTTTACGGCGCTGGCAACCGTAATTATAAAGTGCACAAGCATCCAATCCCTAGCAAGTTTACAAGGAGCGTGTTTATATAAAACTGCCAACGTTTTTCAATAAAGCTTTCAAAACGGTTAATAGAAAACAAGGGAGGTACGAGCATGGGATGGCATTTCGATAAAAAGTGCTAAAAGCTTTCAAACGGATCGTGATTAAAAGCCAGCGAATTTAAGGCCCCCCAGCTACGATGTATTACAAAATGAAACAATAATCCGACGATAAAATTGGCCTTCCAGCTTTTCGTATTACAAAAATTGTGTTTTTGTTAAAGCTGGATTTTTGCTTTGGATACCACGCATCATTCTGTTCTCTTGCTGGTACATCTAAAGTGGTTTCAGAGAAATTTGTATGTCAACAATTATGTGTAAGCATCAAAATCCCACCAATGACCCACCAATGTCATACATGAAAACGTCACAATGCCAGCGATTAGCTGTTAATGCAGGGCTGGGAAAATTGTATCCAAAAACGTATCCACCAAAATATTGATTTGCATCCAAAATGTATCCACCAAAGACTGATTTGTATCCATTAATCCAAAATATCCATAAAATGTATCCACCAAAACACATTAGCCAAGACTGATTTGTATCCAAAAAGTATCCACCAAAATGCATCAACCAAGACTGATTTGTATCCAAAATGTATCCACTCTCCCAGCCCTGTGTTGTGTCCACATTTTTTGAAGAAACAACTAACGACACTATCATTAAGGCATCGTAACCGATCAGCAAAACTAGATCAATGATAGCAACTTGTTGAGAATGCCAACACTGAACCGTTCGCACAATTAAAATAATCGGTGAAGATATCATAAAGAACGATCATCTGAGGTTCTATATAGGCCACCACACTAGGACAGATCAAGAGTGCCGCAATCCATTATCGTTCTCCACATTTACATATGGTCAATGTTTCCTCGGAGAAAGTTGTATTTGTAAGTTGCAATTGGTTGGCGATTTGTCAGAGAGATGAGGACAAGCTTGAAAAGCTGCAAAGGTGGATGCAACTTCAGAGAAATCGGAAAATCAGTATTGTAGGTCATACAGCACAACCTCTCTAGGTCATCATCAAAAGCTTGTTGACAATGTCGTTACAGTTTTAGCAATCTGCATTCTATATCAGGGTTCCCACTCAAATAAAATTTAACTTCCTTAACTTAATTTCCAGGTTTTTGGAAAAAAAATCCCTGACTTTAATAAACATTGTGTAATGAAAAAATGTAAGCAAAATTCACCAGTTACTGATGATTAAATTTATCACTCCAAAAATTCAAAATCTTAAATGTTTTTTTTCTCAAATTTGCAATCTCATTCTATCGCTGTATGTTGACCACTTGTCTATGACACACGCACAATAGTAATTTACTCTTTGTATGTTGACCAACATGGTCTTAACATGTAAAGTCATGGATGATTAAATTTATTGGCAGCTTGTAAAACTTGTATACTGTACACCCCTGAACAGTAACTGTCTCAACAGAGGTTTGGAGCCCTCAGTACCCCTACTGTACTGTACATGTAATTGCAGGATAAATTTGCAGCACATTAGCCATACTGTTACTACACGAACATTTTAATAAGATTATGCATGAATGATGATTACTGTAAAATGTAAGTATCCATGCACTACATGCAATTTTCGGAATTAAAATCCTGTGTCAGTTACAAGTATCGTTCCTTATGTTGACCACCTTCTTATGTTGACCAGTTTGCGACAGTCCCTTGGGTGGTCAACTTACAGAGGTTCTACTATAGTGGCGAGCACGTAAAGGTATTGTTCTCAACATTGTACATGTATTTCGTTTATCTGCATTTGGAAAACACGTGCATATTAGTCTTGTTTCTATCAATAGGTCAATACTAACTAACCCTAGAACTAGCATGTTTTCTACCACGACAGTGTTGATTACCATGCACGCCATTGGGTAAATTCTCAGTAACCATTAGTTATTCTTGTATTTGTCATCTATAAAACGTGCTAGAATTAACAAGAAAAACTTTCCCTGACACGATTTAAGCAAGTTTTCGCTTAATTAATTTTGGTTTCCCCAAATCCTCTAAATTGTCAAATTGTCATAAATCAGCAGCTAGATGATATTAAGCGGTTGCCCATTAACTAGCGCTTAATTAAACTCGGTTCCCCCGTAATTTATATCCACGGTGCCAGAGCGAATTCCTGGCTAGTTTTGCGTCATTTCACTCAGCGTAAATCACGAACACACAATTATTACTCGTAAAAACCGTACTAAAACACCGCTCTCGTGCCAAAACACAGACTTCATTTAGCACGTCAGGTCGTAAACAGTCGCGAATTAACCGCACTTTAACCCGAGTCATGAATTTCAATCCCCAAAATCACACGCAAATTTCGCGGAATTGGTAACAATAAATCACCAATGAAATAACTGGTGATTAAAGATGAAAGCCAGTTAGGTCCTGGGCTTCTGGTTGTGCCATTTACTACCATGCAACTACTCTCGTAAAAACAAACTTCTATATTTTGTTAACTGGATGTTCATTTGCAGAGTAGGTCTATACGTAGTTTTGCTCTCTGGTGAATTTAGCAAATTTGCCTTAATTATTTGTTATTTTATAGCTCTGTTTCTCTTCTATAGACTCCTTTCAGACATTTTTTATTCGAAAATCTATTTGGGCTTTAACAGTACTATTGTTGCAAAGCTATACAAGTAAAAAGATAAAATCTTGTGAATTCGATTTTTCTTTCAAATTCCGAAATATTGTGAAACAAGTTGTTCGAACATGTATTTAAGAACGTTTTTTTTATCAAATTAAGGACCTGAATGGAGAGAAATTTCTGGTGAAATTCATTTCCAATTGTTCACATTTTCACACAAGGGTATAATTTTTTACATTATTCACACTTTTTCACACTGGCCACATTTCAGATGTGAGCAGATGATGTTGACGTTTTTCACAACAAGGGTATAAATTTTCAAATTTTCATTTTTCACACTGGCCACATGCCTGATGTGGCCAGATGATGTAACACATCTTGCTGAATTATTTTCCAGATTTTGTTGTCAGGTGGCACTTTCGCTTACTCACCAGAGTGCATCAACAGCAACAATTACGTAACATGGACTCAATTGAAAGTGGTGCATTCTTTTAAGTTTTTTAACATTTACAGCAGCTTGTTCTCCAACAATAAACAGGTATTTGCATTTAGCAACGAATCTAAGAAATGCGGAAATGCTAATCTTTGTTGGTTAAAAACTTTCTCGCATGCATCAATTCCACCATTGGTGGTCATTAGGTGCCCAAAGTTCTAAATTACCCCAGACTTACAAACGACCAGTCCCATTACCACGATGACCTCTTCAGTTTATTATTTCCACCATTTCACACAAAAAAACCTGGAATTTCTCGAGTTAGCACCTTGAGGGGGTCCACAACGGTCCATACAAATTACGGCTAACCATCGCCACTCGAAACGGTCAGAGGTGGTAATCACGGGCTTCATGTTCCCAGCAGGGGGCGTGGCGACTTAGCATACTTATCGTGTCAAACATGGCTGACCCACAGCGCCAAGAAAGGGTGCGAAACCCCAGGTACCGGGGGCGAACCCGAGACTTGTTGCTGATACATGCAACCCACAAACCTCGTTCATCACGTGGCTAATGACACCTCCGTGGGGTCCCAGCACGAAACCAGCGTGCATGCAGCGTGTGGAAAAAGGGTGGGCTTGACCATAGGGGGCTGAACTGACCACACACGCAGAGGACGTGATGGTCTGTGGAAAACCTAATTCTTGAGTCCTGACTAGCTCTCTTTGCACCAGGTTACCAATACATGGTTCATACCAAAATTTGCAACTCAATTTCCCTGACTTAACCTGACCAAATCTAATTTCCCTGACTATCCCTAATGGAATCTAATTTCCCTGACTTGTCAAATAAAAATGTCACATGTAATTAAAATTAACTTTATCTGCAACACTGCAATTAACCACATTTTTTGTATTTTTCTGTCAGAAAAACTATACAAATCTTCAATTGAATTTCCCTGACTTATCCAGGTTTTCCAACACTTTTTGTACCATAGGGGGCTGAACTGATCATACATGCAGAGGACGAGATGGTCTTTTGGAAACCTAATTCTTGAGTCTTGACCAGCTCTCTTTGCACCAGTTTACCTTTCCATGGTTCATACCAAAATTTGCAACTCAATTTCCATGACCAAGTTTGATTAATTTCCTTGATTTATCAAAATGCTACATGTAATAAAAATTAATTTTATCTGCTACACTAATTCCTGAGTCTTGACCAGCTCACCTATACATGATTCATACCAAAATTTGCAACTCAATTTCCCTGACATTCTCTGACCAAATCTGATTAATTTCCCTTACTTATCTGACTTATTTTTCTCTCAGGATGGCTAGCCCAATCCTCAATTGAATTTCCCCGACTTTTCCGGTTTTTCAAGACACTTTTTGGAAAATTTACAGACAATTTCAAGAAACAATTTTTACAGGTTTGATCCGAGCAAATATACCATGTTGCTGATTAATAATTAAGAGACTACCATAGGCGAAATTATTACAAATTAAAAGGAATATTGGATTTTAGTGTATTAATATTAATGATGATGCGAACACTAGGATTGAAACCACTATATCTCAAACACTGCATTTTTGAGGACTTCTCTGAAATATTAAAAAATTCTTCATAATGACGGAAACGCAATAGGCGAACATTTTTTTTAAACAAAAATAATGCATTTTAGGTGAATTTTTCATAAGGAAAATTAATGATAATGGTAAAAAATAATAATGAAAACGATACTTATAATAAATCAAAATAGATGTGCCACAACAACATTTCATACATTATGAATTTCCCCGACTTCCACCTGAATTTCCCTGACTTAATGGGCAAAATGTCAATATTTCCCTGACTTTCCCTGGCAGTATGAACCCTGCTATAGCTGAATGAGATATGGCAAAGATTTCTAAAACTGAGCTTAGCCTTACCTCGTTGCAGTGTGTAGCTGAACACCTCGGCGTCACTTCCGGTGGTGCAGTTCCACCTCTCGTTCCGGAACTGGTATTGGCACTCTTGCAGCCCCTTGCGGGCACCTTCGGAAACAGATGTGATGGCGTTGGGGTGGGACTCACAAACCTCAATTTGTTGGGACACAAGTCCTGGTAGGGCGTTGCACAAACTCCGAATTTTGTCGTTTGGGTCCAGCATGGGGATGTTCAAAGTTGTTCGTTGGTCGTTGCTAGGAGGCGCTGCGACTCCCGATAATCCCAAGTACCTGTTGGAGGAAACAAAACAGGATAACTTGAGACAAGTAGATAAGTGCTTGATACATGCACTTATCAACAATGGATTTTAAGATTACTACACATTGTTGAACAACAAACTACAGTACATTCACTTGTACGGTAAACGTTCTACGTGTAGAAATCATATGAAGATTTTAAGAATACTACATATTGTTGAACAAAAAAATTATAGTACATAAACGTGTACAGTGACGGTGCATGTTCTACATGTAGAAATTATATGAAGACTTTAAGAATACTATTAAGAGTATTACATATTGTTGAAAAACAAACTACAGTACATATACTCGTACAGTGTATGTTATACATTTTAGAATTTATATGGAGATATTATTAAGAATACAATTACGAGTACTACACATTGTTGAACAACAAACTACAGCACATACACGTGTACAGTGTATGTTAAACATTGTAGAATTTACATGAAGAAGATTATAAGAATACAATTAAGAGTACTGCAAATTGTTGTTAACAAACAACAGTAACTACACTTATCCGCCACACCCAAGATCCCGACCACTGGCGGATAATCGAAGGCCTACGTGTAATGTCCATGTATACTCACAGGTTTCTCCTAGAGATGAAATTTTTCAACTGCCCTGACTTTTCCAGGTTTTAAACCAAATATACCTGACCATTGAAAACGCAAAAATATGGCGTATTCCAGCGTACATGTATATGTATGTAAACATCAAATTTAGATTCGTTCTTGTTTCTAAGTAATTTGATAATTTCATTATTATTTTCATTGTCAATTTCTTCCACACAATTGCACGTTATCTCTTGATTTTTACGTTAATCAATCGCTAGCTGTGTAAAATGTGTTACTTAATCATGTTGGTATGCAGGAATTGTTGGTACAATGATGGAATATGTTGGTACAGTGTATAAGGTAATGGTGGTGCAAAACTACAAGTCCCAATCATATAATGTCTAATAAAATTGAAAAAAACAGTGAAAAATTTCAAATTTTGAAACTGAAATATGTTGGTATGCGGTAATGGTGGTGCAAAACTGCAGGTCCCATCATATAACCCACACCACCACCCACAATGTCTAATAAAATTGCAAAAATAGGGAAAAATTCCAAATTTTGAAATTGAAACGTATTTCAATTATGCGTCAGATTAAGAAAAAATATACAATTTTAAGTAATTTATACGCACACCAGCTAATTCCAGAATTTCTTAACAACCTACAAAACTTCATATCGTTTGCTGATACCATCATTTTCCCACACGTAAATCAACATTTTTGAACATGTAGGAACCAGCATTGAGTGACAGTAGGGTTAGGCTGAATTTCCCTGACTTTCCAGGCGTTCCCAATTTCCCTGACACATCTAGGTTTTTCAGGTCTGGTGGGCACCCTGACGTACATGTACATTGTTTATTTCTTGTGTAAGTTTCATGGTAGCTTTTGGTTGCTTTTAATGCCCACCTATAGCTTCCCTCTTAAGTCTTTGTCTCATCAGGATTATGCAGCTGCGTGTTGCTTCAGGCCTTGATCACGAAATAAAATATCAGGCTATGAAAAACCTTTAGCGGCCTAATTAAATTAAAGGAAAAACATGTTTTGTTTTTACTATCTCACGAGCATCTGCTTTTTTCCCATTTTGATTTCAATCACGCAACAATCTAAACCTAATAAAACTCCTGGAACAAGATAATGGAAGCGAGTTAACCTCCATTAAAGTTCTCCATTTTTTGCGTTACAAAAACGCAACATTCCAAAATCCATTTGCAGATGACCGCAGGTCACTTCCTAGAAACACGCCTTCACCTCAAAGGAGATATGAATGCATGGCAACGGTTTTGGATTGATATGGCATCAATGGAATGTATTTTTGGCTGAACTTCATCTCAATCAGATGACAGCACCTGTAACAATCTCGTCTATCCAAAACGAAATACCAGTTGTTGGTAAATTGTTTTTAAACGATGTCACCATATCTACGAGATAATGTCGTTATTTCCAATGATTTCTGAACTATAAATGCGATCGCAATAAGTCATGTACGCAGCTTGTATTACTGCAGCTTGAATGCGGTTAGTTAAAATGACGTCATTTTGCATAAAAATGCCAAATTGCTGACATAATGACGTTTCTACTATTCAAAATAAGTCGACGATGAATTTTTTTCGTTGAATGACGTCACCATATCTCAAAGATGTCGTCATCGTTCCAATGAATTTTCAACAGCCTGCATTACTCACTTCAGTTTGATTGCAACAAGTTGAATGACGTCATTGTTTCATAGAAAAAACGACAAATGACTGATATACTGTATTTATGAAGAATTCTGTCCAAAATACAGCATAATGCTAGTTGAACTTAATAGTGATAAGTTGCGTCATTGTTCCACTACTATTTCAATTCAATAAAACATTAATACGCCTTATGTACATATGTTTGCAATTTACATTACTGCAATTTGATTGCAAATTAGCTGAATACATATTTGAATGCAACAAAATCGGGCAATAGCTCATAACATCGTATTTCGCATGGATTATGTCGATGCCATTGTAGTCATTTTTAAAGTTGATTTAAAAGCCATTTTAAAGTTATTTCCACACGACTAGGCTATTCACGTGTAATGGCATTTGAATATATTGGAGGGAACTTACAACACCATTAAAATGATGATATTGCTTATCTTCATGCGCTTCGAAATGTGCCCTTCTGCTGCCCAGCCCCAGAATAGACGCTTCTCCTAATGGCTCGCAGGCTAACAGTAATTGCCTGCGGTTTAGGCAGGCAAAATATTATAGAAATCACATTTTTAGATTTGTTAAAACACAAAAAGTAGGAAAAAATGGTAAATTGAGACAGATACTGAAGGTCAGGTGTCAAGTAGGATTTAAATACACATTTTGTGCACGTTTGGAAGTGGGCATATTCTGTATTTTATATAAAAAAATTGGAAGAAATATAGCCATCATTTGACATCCTGTCTGTAGTGTATCAAAAATAAAAATTTAGCATGAAAGTTGTGCAGTATATTTTCACGTGCATCACATTAGTAGGCAATAAGAGAAATTAGATAGCAACGTAATACATGTACTTGACAACAACACCACAAAGACCCTACCATTTATTTCTCTTACAAAGACTTCTTAAAAAGCCGAAGAATAAACGGCTATAAATGAAGCAACCCGCCATTTATTTTTTGCATATCGTACTGTGTACAGAAAACGTTTTTCCATAGCTGACGTGCGTCCAATTCTCCGTGTACACAATAAATCATTTTGAACAGAAGTCAATTCTCACATGCGTGGCATTTCAAGCAGTCATCCTGGCTTTGTGCGTGAAATTCCTTTCACCAAATTTCGGTTATTCATCAGCACCCCGGCGCTATTAGGCCGAAAAAACACGCAAAAATTCAATAAGCCAGCGTAATGGGTGGTCCCTTGGTGGGTGTGTTAATTATGAATCATTAAGCATTCATTTCC
Organism: Kryphioiulus occultus; assembly: GCA_034687865.1. Classification (NCBI taxonomy): domain Eukaryota; kingdom Metazoa; phylum Arthropoda; class Diplopoda; order Julida; family Julidae; genus Kryphioiulus; species Kryphioiulus occultus. The sequence continues at coordinate 27,478 of JAQGAF010000915.1, read as the reverse complement.
CTCATTTCGCCTCCATTTTCGTGCCAGGGATGATAACGGGGTGTCAAGAGTGAAAACTGGAATCCCGTCCAGTTTAAAAAAAAAACTGGCATTTTCTGAAAAGCCGTCCCAAATTGCTATCTCCGAACATTGGACTATTTAGTGAGTCAGGTTCGCACCTTTTTCCCGCTTAAGACCACCTAGGAACTGCACTTGCTCAACTTGTTCCACCTAACAACTATTTGACTTCGCTGCCACCTCAACTTGATTTATTGGATACATTATATTTTACGCTCAGGCCTTTACTTCGGGGATTTTCGTGTTGGAATTACGAAGAATAGTGTTGTGACACCCTGTATTCTTCCGTGTGAAATAGTGGGGCCACTCGAGGATTTTGTTAACTTTATGTAACATGTACATGTATGTTTATAAAAAGTATTTTAGAAAAATCTTTGCCATAAGGGGAACGCGAAGGCAAAATTTTATAAAACCTACACACCATAAAAATGGGTTTTGAACCTCATTTTAAGCTTGTGGCACCCTGTATTCTTCCATGGAAATCATGCGACCACTTCCATTACTTCCTATACTCTGTGGGCCAATTTGGAGGATTTTGTTAACTTATGTAACATCGAACGCGTTAGTGAAAATTTTATGAAATCTACATCACAAAAAAATGGTTTTTGCACCTCGTTTTAAGTTTGTGGCACCCTGTATTCTTCCATGGAAATCATGCGACCACTTCCATTACTTCCTATACTCTGTGGGCCAACTGGAGGGTTTTGTAAGCTTTATGTAACATGCACCTATAAAAAGTATTTTAGAAAAATCTTAGCAATAATGGGAACGCATAGGCGAAACTTTTATGAAATCTACATCACCAAAAAAGACATTTTCAACTTCCCTGACTTTTCCTTGTTTTAAAAACAAATTCTCACTGTCCACCCTGGCTATTAGAAATACCATAAATAGTGGATTTCAGCTTGCTTTTTTAAAAAAATCGTATGGTGTAAAATTTAACATCAACGTTTAAGAGAGCGCCGTAAGTGAATTTTTTTAATTCAATCAAAAATGCATTTCAAGTGTATTTTTTTTTCAAATGATTTTTTAAGACACAATGCATTACTTTTAAGATTCTAATAAATATTAGTCTTCAAAAGAGCGCCTCAGGCAATTAAAAAAACTGATAAAAATAATCAAATTTTAGAGCGTTTTTTCAGAAATTAAGGATCTGAATGGGGAGAATTGTTCAGTTTTAGGCTGGATTTCTCGTGAAATTCATTTTGAATGAATTCACATTAGGGTATACATTTTTCACACTTTTTTACACTGGCAACATATCTATTATATGAAAACGTCAACGGCGAAATTTTTTGACACATGCTGCCAGAACTAATGACATTTGCATTTTCCCAAGATTATTTTTGGAAATGTTAATAATTGTACTTAAAAAAACAGGACCCCAATGACGGACTTCATAGCATTTTAAAGAAATTCCAAGAAAGATTAACGTCCGTAACGTCCGTAAGAGACATTTATGCAGATGTACTCCACGTTGGAAACCAAGGTTCTGTCCAGTACGTTCACAGCTTAACATGTTTTCCTCCAGCTAGAGATAACCCTTTCACCAAATCGGTTCGACGTCACTTTCCACCCCAAAAAATGCGCCCAAAATCGTAAAGTGCAAATCCGGGAATTCCCCATTTTGCCATCGATTTATGTGGAAATGGAGCTCGGTACTCATGCTGATGTTTGAATCATAAATTGGAGGAATTTTTATGGTTTTTATAGGCCCACACCTTCTCGTACATAGCATTTTCGCGAAGAAATTGCGAGAAATTCCACCCAGATATGGGGGATGGGTTTCTCCCGAACCTGAATGCAGGTCAATAAAAATAAAAAGCCAATACCTTTTATAAAAACGGAGAATGGCATCGTGCATTTGTCACTTATATTGCACACGAGAACTATAAAAATTCCCCGAAATCGAGAATATTTGACGAGTGGGGAATCATTTTTTTATATTTCAAACAACTTATGCTAATTGAACAATTTTTTCTACAACATTGGAAAATCTCGTAAACCCTTCACTGGCTACCATGTTTGGTGATGCGAAAAATTTAAGAAATATGTATTTGCGATTGCGAAGGCCATGCGGTTGTGACCTGAAAATTTGAAATTTGGAGAAAATATTCCACTGTTACATGTTGCGTGCAAATTCGGCAAAGAAAAGTTAGGAAAGCAAGAAAACTCTCTACATCTGGAGATCGATGAGAAAGCAAATACCAAATAATGTGGCAAGGTTTTGAAAAGTTTCTTCAGAAGCATGTTTTCCAAAATTGGCAGCGACAGAACAGCTTCATTGTTTGGTGTTTACATTTCAAGGCAAAGTTTTTCATAAGCTTTTAAATACCTAACGGGCGTATAGTGTTAGAAATATCTTCCATCAAGTCTTCCAAGTGGACTGCTGAATCGTAATTTCAAAATTTCATAATATTTCTAATACTGATTTTTCCATGATACAAAATAGAATTACCATTAGAGAAGGGCGATGATGGTGCTGTCTGGTCACACTGGGAGAATAACAGCTTTTTTTCCCTAACGATAATGTCTACAGGGTTACGAGCTGGGTACATGTACATCATGTATACACTGTATTATGCCCTGCTCCAAATGTGTACAAAATAAGCATATTTCAACCCTACATGTCTAGGAATGACACCTGTCCTAGCTCTTCCAATTTATCCTTTTTATGCTTTTTTGGGTGGTTATTTTTTCGTCTCTTGTGTGTTTACCATTAACCCAACCTAGCTTAACCTAAACAAATCTAAAAATATAACTTCTTTATTTTTTCCTGCCCCAAACGCAGGCAATCACTGACAGCACACGAACCGACTTTCTCATAGCGTCTTTATATAAACTGGAGCAGGGAAGCAGCAGGGCATATTCCGAAATACAGACAAAAACCATAGCATATACATGTAAGGCCCATTTTATAAATGGGTTATAGTTCAGAGTTTTGCATAGTTTTATAAGGTTATGATATAAAAGGTTCATTTTTCAGCCCATATCAAAAATGGATTTGTCAGTTCCAGCGTGCCTACTGGATTTGGTATTGCAAATTCCATGACTTTTCCATGCTCCAAAATTTGTTCCATACCAGTTAGAATATGGAGCCATTCAAGTTTTACAACATAATTAAATAGCGATTTTCAGAAGCGTTTATCTACCGCTTTAGATACATGATTATTGGCCAAAAACACGATGTAGTGACACAATTTCTGCGAAAATAGGCGACAAATGAAGAATTTAATCCGAAATTTCTATTTTTTGAATCAATGAAAAAAAACAAAAATTCCATAACCCTGCTGTAAATTTCATGATTAGTTCATGACCTGAATCTCATTTCATGACTTTTCCATGACTTCCATGACCGGTAGACACTACTAATTCTATTCACAATCCCTTCCATTGCTGTAAATGTCATGAATATTCCATGGCCCTGATGTAAATGTCATCACTTCCATGACTTTAATTTCATTTCATGACCTTTCCATGACCGGTAGCCACCCTGTACAAGTAATTACCCACAATCCCTGTCGTCAAAAAAAGACAAAACGCTTATTTCAACCCCCATCATCGTAAGTCATAGTTTTTCAAGTGGGATCGGTTGCTTAGCAATCGACATAGTGCAGGTCTAACAATTGCAGTGCGACGCTATAGATCATACATGTAGAGGGCCAAGGGGACTTTATGGGCAGTCATTTTTCAGCCGATATCCAACACGAATATCAAACCCAAAGATGGCACCCGTTCCGTTATTAACGGGTTTCTTATCGGCGCCCTTGCAGCGCATGTTTGTGTACTTAATCAAGTAAAATCGGGTATTTAGCGCCTAGCCAGCTATCGCTTTTCAGCGCGATAAAAATCTGCTTTAGCGTTTTACTGATGAGCGGGGGGTCCTAATCCACCACGGTGTCAAACACTCGCTATTTATTAGCGCTGGCCAAAGCAAACAAAACGCCGGTGACGACGCAGAAAAGCAGAAAAGCCACGAAGTTCACCTGGTTGCGATGAGTCGGCGAAAAGGGGGAAATCCCCTCTCACGCAGCGTCGCCACTCGACAACGTCATCCCCAAATCCCTAGCTGCACGCGCCTGCTTTTGGCATAAACTTTGCAAATCGACACGCGTTTCGTGAATGGTGGGAACGGAAAAATACAGGAAGAATCGATGCCAAAGGACTCACTGAGAATGATAAAGCTAAAGGCCCAGGCAGCATGATAAACAACGGGGTGGTGGTTTGGAAATAAGTTAAAAAAGTGCAAACTTAATATTTGAAACCCCCCCCCCCCTCACTGTGGTGTTTCTAAACATGATCAAATGATCACTTGGATTTGTAATTTAGTGGTTAATTTTTCTTCAGGCACACTTTGGATACTCTCTGGACAGTTTCAACAAGTAATTGGCTGATGATTCGTGAAGAAATTTGTTCATTTGATTGCGAATTGTGCCGTTGAGATACGTTATTCTAACATTTGACAGTAACTGTCAAACTAACATCTTGTCCCAACTAGTTGAAATGTTTCGTTTACATTCCAGATATTGTTTTCTATTAATAAGACACGAGCTCAGCGAACTATTTCGAGGCATTTTGAACTCCCAGGAGCAAACATTTGACCAATCTTGATATTTTGATTGGGTTCAAGCCATTGTTACTTAAACTAAAATGTTTCCCAGTTTTGAACCTTATTGAAATCTCGTGTATTCGAGCTAATTATGTCAACACATAATAACCTAATGCGGAAATGCAACCGAATCATCAGGTACGAGCAAATAATTTCAAAAATCAGGCATTTACACAAGAGGCATGTTTCAGGCAGCTTGCTCAATTTGTAAATTTTTACAACTATATTATGAAGATATGACAGAAACGTTTTTTTCTGGTTATTTTAGATTTAGAAATAAATAATGTTCAACTACCACGAGAACAATGCCATTTTTGCAGTTATTATGAAATAAAGGTGATTTTTAGGGGGCGCCTAATAATTTTGTCCAAGGCTGTACTTTAGGAACACAACTGGACACCATCTGTTGCTGCATTTAACTCCTGATGCAAATATTCAATTTAATACTTTTCGGTCGTTTCAGTCAGTTTATTTCAATTTTGCTCCTGTTTTGTGTGGAAATAAACAGTTTTCGGTCCTAGAACGTGGCAAACAAACCAAAAAACGGTTCAAGCACACGAGCAGGAAACATCTAGAAAGAAGACCATCAACAGTCAGTGGAACATCAGTAACTGCATGTAAATCTTATTAAAGTGCGTAAATGTATCAGCTTAAGAGTGTTGAATTTTACTCCGCCCTCTATCGGCATCCAACTTATACGCTAATTTGTAAATTACGTTTGTTATTCTTCGATATGAGGTATCGATAGTCAAAAATAATTGCAGTTTCATTTCACCCTTTAAAAATTGCAGGTTCCTTGGCACCATCCTGTACACAGTTTTTAAATAATTAAGAATTTATAACTACAGTGGGCTCCGCTTAGTGTGATCGCGGATAATGTTATCATTCGTTTATTGGTATCAAAATCGCAAAGACCCGAACACTGGCGTACAAATACACATTGAAATCATCGGTTATTGTAATCAACAATTCGCTTATTGCTATCATTTTCCCTCCTGGAGGATTCGTAAAACACAAGGAATGAGAAGTTTTGGAAGTAAATTACTAAAATGATGTACCATCTGCTATGAATAGCTAAAATTTCGAGGAATATTCTTCCAAATTTTCGATATTCATTGACAAAATATTCCAATAGCAACTCCAATGACTAAATCCGGCACTTGCTAGACTATCCGTGAGTCAGACAGAGCTGACTGATGAAAATAAATTTGATGTTGACGAATATGAAAGGTGCATATTAGTTGAGAAACCACCAAAAAATGACAGAAGCGTTGAGATAAATTTGCCTTGGTGGGCAACATAGATCAATTGATTATCAAATACTGTACAATACATGCATGAATATGAGAAATTTACACAGAAAAATTGTAAGCAAACCAATAAACATGTGTTTCTTTAGTGGAAAATAGCTTTGTAAAGTTAAATTATGCTATGTACATGTAGATAAGAATTAAAATTAAGTAACGATCGCCTTTTCTTGTTATTCGGCTATTGCTATAGAAATAGCCTGGGCCCAATGGGATCCATTAAGCGGAGTCCACTGTAAAAACATTCAATAGAATGGTTAGGTCCAATTTCGCTGTGGATATACAATATACAGGTGCAAAATATGATAATGGTTACGTTCCGTCGTGAATAGCTATTGCACAAAAACTTATTTTCCACCATTTGATCTTGGCATAACTCGTTGGAAGCACGTATGGCATGTAACGAAAAATAGGAGCCGGAATGTGCAGACGCAACCCATCGCATCGCACGCCAGTTACAAGCCGGCTGTTTTTAAAGAGCTGATACGCTTACCAAATCAGATTTATTGCCGTGCTAATGATAAGCATGTTCTACCAGTTCCCACAAATAAGAATAGTTTCTCGGGGACCACCGGCAACGCCAAGACGCCCACAAAAAAAGTCACGCAAAAAAATCCAGCAAATAATAGAATTTGGCAACGCAACAATCCCCGCAAAAACAACGAGCAAAGTGCCAGAATCCAAAAGAAGTTGCATAATCCGATATCGTCCACGCAACCAACAGTTTCTTCAAGACGATCTTCAGTTTCAAAAGTTCCGAACTTTTAAGTTGTTAGAGGAGCCGCCAAGAAACTGTTCCAAAACGGGACCAGAAATACAGTTTTGGTGTTCGCTGTCATTTTTTCTTCCATGGAGTTTTTCATAACAGCGTCTTTTCTCGTAACATTACTTTCATTGATACAGCAGAGTAGGGTGTCTATTGGATTTGGTATTGCAAATCCCATGACTTTTTCAAGATTTCGAGAATTTCTCCCTGCCCATTAGAATATGGGGCCATTGAAGTTTTATGTCATGACTGAATAGCCATTTTCAGAAACAAAATCTACCAATGTTGAGACAGTATTATTGGCCAAAAACACGCCATAGACGAAATTTTTTGAGAAAATAGGTGACAAATGAAGAATTTAAACCCAAATTTTTATTTTGTGAAGAAATCAAAAAAATAAAAATTCTACGATCCTGTTGTAAATTTTCATCAAACAGTTACTGGATGTCAACATAGACAAATTAATGGCATAACTGGCGTGACCTTGTACATGGGGTCTACTTGATTTGGTTTTGCAAACTCCATGACTTTTTCATGGATTCAACATTTTTTCCCATGCCCATTAGAACATGGGGCCATTCAAGTTTTCTGTCATGTATGATGACTAGAAATAGCATTTTCAGAAACAAAATCTACCACTGTCGAGAGTTTGCTATTGGCCAAAAACAAGTCGTAAGCGATATTTTTTCCGAAAACAGGTGACAAATGAAGAATTTATACCAAAATTTTTATTTTGTAAATAAATCAAAAATCGAAAAATTCCATGACCCCTGAACCCCGTTGTAAATTTCATGACTTTTATATGACCCTGATGTAAATTTCATGAGTTTACCATGATCCTGATGTAAATTTCATAAACTTTTTCATGACTTCCATGACGTGAATCTCATTTCATGACTTTTCTAAGACTTCCACGATCGTTAGGCACTCTTTCAATCGGGATGAGAAGCTCATGTTGACTACATTGTTTTTTCAGTAGTCAACATGTATTTTCCCATTGCATGGAAAGGATTACATTATGTCGTAGAAAATTCTGTGTTCATACAAATAAATGTCCATATCATCAGTTTTTAACTGATAAAACTGATCATCAGTAGTGTATACTGTGCTATCTCATATTTGTCAAAAACTTAGTAAACTCTAACAGGGACACTTTTAGAATGCACCATGTAGGTGTCCCAAATAGAGAGATTTCACAGTAATTTTCGCAAAATGGCCGACGTCGGCCATCTTGAAGCGCCTTTCTGCCCAGTCTGTCCCATGGAGTTGTTGAAGCGTGTCCGAAATGTCTCTCACCCACATCCGGGCCTCGAAACTCTGATGGGTCTGGGCAGAAATTGGCACCCGTTTTACAACCCTGTTTACAGCAGTGTGAAATATTGCACGGTTTCGCCAATCGTCTTGAGCTTGATATGTTGCACCTTAGCGGTTGAAGAAGCACCCCGTCCCACAACTAAGCATTAATAACGACGGCGATGAAAAACTTGATACCGGCGCAAATTGGTGATGTTTAGTGTTTACTCTGGGTTATCTTTCAGGTTGGATGAGCTGACCCCCCCCCCCACCCCCCACCCTTCACCATGTCCAGAATGGCCATCAGGGAGAAGGGTGGACGAGAAGGAAAATTCCGCCATCTTGGGAGGCATTTGGGAAATTTGTCTGGCAGGGTTTTCACGTTTTGCTCACGTTTCTTCCGAATACCTCACAGTTGTCACTGTTAGTATTTTTTCCAGTAGTCTTCAAAGGGTGCACATTATTACAAAAAATTTCGAAAGACGACTACACATGTTACTTTCTCAGAACATCTGTAACTGGGCATTGACTTCTACAGGGTGTCTACTGGATTTGGAATTGCAAATTCCAAGACTTTTTCATGACTTCAAAATTTTTACCATGCCTATTACAATATAGGGCCGTTCAAGTTTTCTGTCATGAAGAATTTAAACCCAAATTTTTATCTTGTGAATCGATCAAAAGGCAAAAATTTAATGACCCTGATGTAAATTTCATGACTTTCCATGACTTCCATGACCAGTAGACACCCTGTCCTAATACTGAGGATGCACTCAACTAAAAACTAGTTTTACAAACTAAATAAGGCGAAAACCGTAATGAGGTGCTGCTGTGTTCCCCACGCTATCTCGGTAATATTTACTGTGCTCCAGGAACACGATAACGTTCTCTGCAGTGTTCCTGGAACACGGTAACGCTCTCTGCAGTGTTGCATGAGATTTAAAAGTACATGTACTGTACGTGTTCCCAGTATGTTCACCTAATGGATTACCAACGTTGTTAAGTAACCATGTTTAATTGTCATTTTTTTAATTATCGCGTTTTTCTTTGGTATGTGACATGTCCTCAGTGTTACAGCCATATTCCAGCTAGCATTTACCTATTGCACCACTGTTGTATGGAAACATGTTTGAGAAAACATTTGAGGCCTTTTTCCTCCAACGTTTTCTTGTCAGAAATGTGGAAACGTTTTGAAGAAATCTGCTTTAATAAATCATGTTTCTAAAATGTTTTCTAGATTTGAGCAAGGCTACAGTACACCGTACATAAGTCTCAGTCTGTAAAACTCTTTCAAAATTTTTTTTTATGAAGGCCTTCACAGAATTTTCATGTTTCCTTACTTTTTTGGAAAACGGAATCATTTTAAAAACTTTTGTTTACTGATAATGAATATGGAATGTTTCATAGGTAAGGTTTCCCAGACTTCTCTGCATTTTTAAGATCAATTTATTATTCCACATTTTGACAGTGCACTCTGATTTATCCACTTACTTTCGAAATAGCTCTTATTTCAAAAAGCAACTATTCCTCGAATTCAAAACGTTGCAATTTATTTTCTGAGCCATTGTCCTCATTTCCAACGATGTTAACCTACCAATAAAAATGCCTTTTTATATCCATGTACATGTATCGAAAAAACAAATGGAATGGCTTGTAACTACAAATAGATCGCTTTGAATTAATCAAGCTTAGGCTTGTCTCGAAAACACCCATTTGAAAAACTGCTGACAGGTTTTTTTACTTAAGATGCGAAACAACTTTTCAAATTTGGGCACTTTACAAAACAACAGTTAAATCCAGGTGAGCTGTTTGAAAATAGTGTGACAGTTTCCATGTATCAACTTTACATGTAGGCCTACATACTGTACATCAGTCAAAGAGAGCTTTGAAGGTTCCCAACATTTTATCAGTGTGTCATAGCGAGCCTTACAGGGTGTCTACTGAATTTGGAACTGTAAACTCAATGACTTTTTCATGACTTCAAAATTGTTTCCATGCCTATTAGAATATGGGGTCGTTCAAATTTTATGTCATGACATAAAAATTTAATTACTTGCACTTATGATCTCTGGGTAAGCCGTGATGAGCCACTTGAGGAGCGACGTGGCCTTTAATTACCTAATTCCGAATGTTTGGTTGACAAGTTTTTAATTGACCCTAGGAGCCGGGATGGACTGTAGTCTGGCACGGAGGAAGTACGGCTTAAACGCGATTTACTCGCATATCCGGTGAGGCCAACCTTGAATTCCTGGCTTTTTATTTCCTCCTGACATGGTCCATTTGCTAGGCAAATTTGTGCAGTTTAATTGAGTTTTGCGAATTCTTGGAGACGGGTAAACAATTGAGCTAACGTATTTGAGCAAGTAATCAAAAGGTGCGACCAGGAAAAGCTTGCCAGTGACGTCACTAAGACCATTCCATTAACGTGTTTCATCTCAGTCTGTAAACCGCGATGATGGATTGCTGTGTTTCCCCCACTCGGTAATGGAATACCTGGTAATATGTACCGTATTCCAGGAACATGGTAACGTGTGTTGCCATTGTGCTTTTTCCTGTAACACTCGGAATGGAACATCATTTAATCAGTAGCCAACTGTGTCTTTAGCACGATCAGTAACATTGTCGGTAACTATTGATATTGACAGTATTATTGACTGTGCAGGGCCTGCACAAATCTCTCACCATTGGTAATCGTTGTACGAGCTACAACACATCGAACCACCAACGTCTGAACAACTTAATTGTTTTTGGTCAATCCTCACTTCTGTAACTGTGTCATAATTTGTTTACACCCCTGATGACCCCGCAGAAGATGGTAACACTAGAACGTCCCCGCAACAGAATTTCTACTATATATGACTTCCATGACGTCTACTATGACGTCATGGAAGTCACGCTGAAGTCCTTGAAGTCTGCAGTCAAGTGTGCACGATTCTGAAGAGTTCCCAACCCCTTGTCCAGAATGCATTTCGTTTAAACAACTTCTCGATTCTCTCGGATAACATTATAAAAGGTTATACTCGAGAAAACGTACATGTTGTTTTTGTTACGACTTATTTCCATCTGAATTTGGCCTAACAATGTAAGCAACTTCGTCCAATTATTCACTACCCAGAATCGTCCGCAATGACCTCATGATTTGAATAAATTTGTTTGTGTTTTGACGTGTTCTCAGGCTTTGGCCATGATTTTTTGATTTTTTTGGGCCAGCATGCCAAATTGTTGGTGTTGAAATCATGATAGGAAACAAACTTACACTGTACATGTACAGAATTTCCAGTGATTAATTTAAAAATGGCGTTTTTTTATTCTCTGTACCTGTCCAGAAATGCGGAAAAAGCGATTTTGCGTCGAGGGGAGAATTTTCTCATCCATGCATTATTTATCAACATGGCGAGTTTAAACTTTATTGCCCTCTTAATAGAATTACTGTATCTAAATAGGGACGAAACTCGTGTAGATGATATCCTTGGCCCTGAAATTCGGTTTTCTTTTCCCTGATTTATAGTTTGTTGACAGCGACGTCATGGATGGATCTGAAATTATTTCTTTTCTCACCTCAAAGTCCTGACAAGTTGCCAGTCCAGCCAAAACCTGCTCCAACAGATCAATAATTAGTGTTTCAAATTGAACAAGATGATAACAGATTTGTTTTATTTTACACGCACTCACTGACCCGCCCTGATTTGGGAATGCAGGGAAACTGGGCCAAAAAATGGTTCCCAAAAAAAAATGAAAATTTATTGTTTTATATTTGCAGACGTATATACTTTCGAAGTGTAGTTAACAACGTCTGAGCAGGTGGCTTGTAATTTAGGAAAACCAGGACGTTTCTTTGTTTCGAAAAATAGCCAAATTGTCAAGCAGCCTTGGAAGATGAACGATTGAACAACCTGAAAAGTGACCATGTTCTTTATCATGTCCAGAACATGCATCACTAATCGCTTCAAAACAGCCCTCACCAGCACTGCATATGCATGGTAAAATGTGAAGCCCTGTTTCTTCAGGGTGTCTACCGGTCATGGAAGTCATGAAATGAGATTCAGGTCATGGAAAATTAATGAAATGTACGTCAGGGTCATGACATTTTTGTCTTTTTCATTGATTCACAAAATTAAAATTCATCAGAATGTCTACCGGTCATGGAAGTCATGATATTTACATCAGGGTCATTGAAAAGTCATGAAATTTACGTCAGGGTCGAGGAAAAGTCATGAAATTTACAACAGGGTCATGGCATTTTTGTCTATTTCAATGATTCACAAAATAAAAATTTGGGTTTAAATTCTTCATTTGGCACATTTGTCACGCGTGTTTTTGGTCAATAATAATGTCTCAACAGTGGTAGACTGCAATAAATTAAAGACAGGGTTCCCACTCAAATTCTCAAATCGATTTCCCTGAAATTCCCTGTGAACTTATCAGTCATATTTCTCTGACATTTTACGAGAAACTTTACACGATATTAGGCTTTAAATTTTCAAGAAAGTTCTCAAATGATGAATTTTTTAAAAAATGTTTTTAAAAATTAGTAAGCCATCTCCATTTCCCTGACATTCGCTGATATTTTCGCGAATTTTAACCAATTCACTGACATTCCCTGACACGTTCATTTCCCTGACATTCACTTGACACTTACATTTCCCTGATAGTCCCTGACACTCCCATTTCCCTGCATGACATTTCCTGACACTCATTTCTTTGACATTAACTAATAATATTTCATTTCCTTGACATTCTCTGACACACCCAGACACTTTTTCATTTCCCTGAAACACCCTGTAACTTTTTCATTTAACTGACATTCCCTGACACTTTCATTCCCCTAACACTTTTTCATTTCTTTGACATTCCCTTATACTTTCCTTTTCATTTCCCTGACATGCCGTGACACTTTTCATTTCCCTAACATTCCCTTACACTTTTTCATTTCCCTGACACACCCTGGCACTTTTTCATTTAACTGACATTCCCCTGACACACCCTGTCACTTTTTCATTTCCCTTACACACTCTGACACGTTTTTATTTACCTGACATTCCCTGACACTTTTTCAGGGAACTTTTTTCAGAAAGTGGGAATCCTGAAATGCATGTACGTCCCCTTATAACATGTTTCGACCAGCTTGCATTTTCACCAATTCTCCCAAACGGCTAATCTCGTTTCGGCCATTTTCGGCTTTTTGAAAAGGGGCGCATGCTGCTTCGGGACGTCCCAGACAGGAATCTCGTTTCCGAAAAGGTTTCGATTTCGGTTCCCCAGACGGGCCGCAGACCGCGTTAATGAAGCCAATTATTCCGGGGGGCTCAGAATGTGGCACATGGGTGCCAAAACGGCTATCACCCTCCAGTTCTTAATGCCGTCCAAATTAAGCGTTTTCGAGGGATGAGTCCTTTGAGGCGGCGATCTTGGGCTTTTTGCGAAAGGCCCATAGTAGAGTGGCTCAATTAGCCATGTGGGGACCCCCGGGCCACCGTGACCAAACGTCGGGCTGCTTGGGAGGCCCAACGCCAAAACATGCCACCGATGCAATTAGGAACGTAATGGCCCAACATGGAACAAATTGGGGGGAAAGGAGAAGGAACAAGACGCCAAATTTCAAATTTGGGAAATTTGGGAAAAGCGGAAGGTCGCTTTCCCACATGTCGACTTTTAGGAGGTTCTTTCGAAGCTACATGTATTTTGTTGAACTCATTTAACAGGTTCCCACTCAAATAAAATTATCAACTTCCCTGACTTTTCCAGGTTTTAGAAAAAATTTCCCTGACTCCATCGAGAGTTGTCTGTGGAAAAAAACTGAAATGAAATTCACCAATTTCTTATAATTTAGCTTAAAAATCTTGTGTTTTTTTCTGAAATCGGCAATCTCATTCTATCGCACAGGGTGTCTACCGGTCATGGCACTAATGGCAGTCATGGAAAAGTCATGAAATGTAATGTAATGAAAAATACGTCAGGGTCATGGATTTTTTGTCTTTTCATTAATTCACAAAATTAATTCTACGGCGTGATTTCGTCATCAGTTTGCAACATGAAATCCAGTAGACACCCTGTTACTGAAAATTTCATTTATCACTTCAAAAAATCTATCTTCTCTGATCCAGTTTTGCAAAGCATTTGGGTCATGGTAACCTTTTAATTACTGAATTTTTAAAAATACAAATATGGGTTAAAATCCATGTTTTCATCCAATTTTTTTCAATTTCTCAATTCCATATTTGGTTGATTGGGGTTGAAAATAAAGAGTGCTAAAATGAAAAAGGTGTGGGGGGGTCATCAGAAAATCACGATTTCGTGATCGAATAATACAGGGTGTCTACTCACTGTGTTTGGTATTGCAAATTCCATGACTTTTCCATGGCTGTTCATTCAACTTCAAGTTTTCATTGAATATGTCATCAAAAAATAGCGATTTTCAGAAACAATCAAAACACGCCGTAGGCAAATTAGTTTGCCGAACTGGATGACAAATGATGAAATTTAACCCAAATTTTTATTTTGTGAATCGATCACAGGAAAAAATTTCGTGACCCTGATGCAAATATAATGACTTTTCTACGACTTCCACGACCTGAATTTCATTTCATGATTTTTCCTAAAATTCATTCATTTGGTTTCAAAAACCAGATACAACTGTAGGTCGATTGAGGATGGACGTTGGTCCATTTCTAGGAAATGAAGGTTCCGCCGTGGGGCTGCCCGTTAGCCAAGTCTGCAAGTGACAACCTAGAGGTGCATTCCTGTTCACCCGCGTCACTCCCATTTGTTCCAACGTTATTTAATATCATTTTTTCACATTTATAAGGGGGGTGGGGGGGTTGATCCTGACGCTTGGGTGTGTTGGAAAAGGTGACGGTGAGGTGGGAGGGGGTCAAGAGCGGTCTCGAAAATTACAGTAGTCGGAGGGTTCTGACGTGCTGATAAATAATGGCGAAGGGATGAGAAAAAGGGGGAGTTATTCAGAATCTGGCCAGGAATTATTACCTCCTCGATACAATAAAAAGCTAAATTGCAGGCCTGCGCTGGGGTATTAAAATGCCGCCATCTTGACATTCGCGTTTTTTTGATGGGTGCCTTTTCGGGGCACCATTTTGAGAGACAGGTAACCTTCAATTACGTTTTAATATTCGGGAGCTTTTAATGAGCGCCTTTGAAACGGCCTCTTAGCGCCTTTGGTCAAGCCTTGAGCTGCGGGGTGTCCTGGTCCAGGTGACGGAGGTGAAGTGAGGGCATTGCAGTAAAAATGATGATGGTTTCGGTGCCACATTTTTGGCAAAATTTCAGGCTTCATCCTGCAGTTACTGGATGTCAACATTCATTTCTTTCTAAGTCATGGAATTTGCAATACCAAATCCAGTAGACCCCCTGTACATGGGGCCGTAAAAGTTTTATGACATTACTAAATAGCGATTTTCAGGAACATCAGCAACTGTACCTACCACTGTTGAGACATTGGTAAAAACACGCTGTAGGCGAAATTATTTTGCGAAAATAGGTGACAGATGAAGAGTTAAAACTGAAAATTTTATTTTGTCAATAAATCAAAACAAATTCCATGACCCTGTTGTAAATTTCATGACTTTTCCATGACATCCATGACCGGTAGACACCCTGCTTCAACCAGCAGTTACTGGACGTCACCACATTCATAATTGCAGTGACCTTGTACAGGGTGATTACTGAATTTGCATTGAAAATTCCATAGCCTTTTCATGATTTCAACTTGTATTTCCATGACTTTTTCATGACTTCAAACCGACTTTTCCATGACTTCAAAGCAATTTTCATTATAATTTGGGGCCATTCAAGTCTTATGTCTAAGGTTAACTACTAGATTTGGTATTGAAAATTCCATGACTTCAAAACAATTTCCATGCCTATTAGAATATTGGGCCATTCAAGTTTTATGTCTCAGTTAATCTACTTTTATTTGATATTGAAAATTCCATGATTTTACCATGACTTTAACATTTGTTCCATGCCCATTAGAATTTGGGACCGGTCTAAATAGAGATTTTCAGAAACATCATCTACCACTGTTGAGACATTATTATTGGCCAAAAACACGCCGTAAACAAATTTTTGCGAAAATTGGAATAAATCAAAAAACTAAAATTCCATGACTTGTCCATGACCCTGTTGAAAATTTCATGACTTTTCCATAACCCTGATGTAAATGTCATGATTTTTCCATGACTCCCATGACAGATAGACATCCTGTTGTAGGCTAAACTGCAATTAGGGGGTTAATTCTTAATCCAAATTTTTGTCAAATTCCACAAATGCTCGAGTCCTCCCTCTCCAACATGCCCTAAATCATGGCATGCATCTTGTATACCATACTCGAGCACGCCTTTGGGTTGAATCAACACGTTACCTCAAAGGTATACCTTGGCCTGAAACCCCAAGCATATCTAATAAGCACCTGTTTGACGAAATCAGCACTTAACGCCACTCTCAAACTCAAGTAGTACTTTAACAAATTGCTATGGCAAGGGTCCAAGACATAATACGGCGTAATAAGGGTGTAACACCCTTTTCCATCATTTATACAGCATATGGCACATAGGACGTGAATTTCCCAATTGTGGAAAACTTACTCCAAATTATACATGTACCATGTTTTTTCATAGACTTTTAAAATCTACTTTTGTTTTTGGTGAAGGTCAAAATCTACAGGAACGGGGATTCGTCTAGCGGTTGGACTTCGCAAACTGCCCTTATTGCAACGTTGTTCTTTTAAAGTTACGACCATCATGATCATTGGTTTTAATTTAGACCACTAGAGATTTCATATTTTCATGTAAGTCTTTGATGGGTAATTCCGAAATAAATTCAGGCTCCCTCTGAGATAACATTTTCAAGTTCCCTAACTTTTCCAGGTTTGAAAACAAATTTCCCTGACCACCTTGGCCATTGAAAACGCAAAACATTTGACGTAATGCTATATTTATTGCTTATTCCAGGATGGGTCAAAGTAACTAGAATACTTAAAAGGTCAAAATAACTTAACACTTTCCTATCATAATCTTCTATGTGATGTACAGTAGAATCTCTGTAAGTTGACCACCCAAATGTTCATAATACAGTACCAGTATTGCTAAGGTGCTGCAAATTTATTCAGCAATTACACGTACAGTACAATAGGGGTACTGAAGGTGTTCAAAATGAACTCTTGCACCTCTATAGAGACAGTTACTATTCAGGGGTGTACAGTATAAGTTTTGCAAGCAGCCAATAAAGTTAATCATCCATGACTTTACATGTTGAGACAATGCTGGTCAACATACAGGGAGTAAATTACAATTGTGTGTCAAAGTCCAAGTGGTCAGCATGTAGAGGCCAACTTCCATTGAGTTAATGTGGTGACTGTCTGATCAGTTAAACTGTGATCAACATAGGAAGGGGGTCAACTTTGGAGGTTCTACTGTAGTTAAAAATAATTATACGAAGGTTTTAAGTGTTTCTTTTAACATTTTAAACATTACCGTTTCTTTGGCCCTCCCTGTATAAACAGGCGACAAAACACAACTTTCGAAAGTTGTTTCGAAAATAGTTTTATTATTTTCTTTTACCGAATTGCACGTCATCTCTTCATTTTTGGGCTAACCAATAAATAGCTACTGTATGTGCAAAATATGTTATTGACTCGTTGAATTTCCCTGACTTTCAATGTAAATCAATTTCACTGACTTTTCCAGCATTTGCAGGTCAGGGGAAACCCTGACAAAAGTCCACAGAGGCCCAGGTACGAAATGGAAGCCTTGGCGGCCATCTTGAGCGTCGTTCCAAAGTGTCCGAACGGAGCCAAGACTTCCAAGCTGGGATCCATTTCTCACTGTCACATTCTTGTTGAGCGCATTTAAGAGCGGAATGCAAAATGGGACCCAGAATTAATGATGAACATTGGCGAGATGACAAGGGGGGAAAGATGACGCCCGTTACGCGGGGGATTTCCCCTCTGTCTCTCGCGTGTTCTCATTAGTCGATCAGCCTCTTGTTTCCCAGTGGGTGTCGCGGGCTAAACGGGACAGCACTTTGGCCGAACTTGGCCGATGGACGAGCCGATAACAGGGGGCGCGATCACGCGTCAAAGTGGATAGCTCTGTCTGCATGGGAAAAGCCATTGCCACCGAAAAAGCGTTTAACCTGAAAAAAAACCATCATCATCTTCCCATTTCCCATTGCAGGGTACCAAGGTTACCTTCCTAGGCAATTGTGGTTGACGGCACTTGATGGACGTGGCGAATCCAACAACAGGGTTCCCACATTTTTTTGAGAACGAAATTCCCTGACTTTCCAGGGTTTTTCCAGGTCATTTTTGAATTTTTCCATGACCATGAAAAATCAACATTTCATTACTATATTTTATTTTTATTTTGCAAAGGTATTTATCTCTAGTAAAAGCTGTTCATGTAGAATTGCTTACCTTATAGAGCAAGTAGTTTTATTTGAACAGGACTGACTAAGGTTGAATGCATGTCATCACTCAAGTTTTTGAATAACAGTTGAGTGGATAATTAAGATGGAGACCCTATATTATAGTCTTTGTAACACTATCAATGTTGAAAAAGACATGGAACAAATATCCTGCTTTGCATGTACTGTATTAGAAAACTATTTAGAGGAATTCCCAATGCACAAGTTTGGTGCCTTCATACTACTTATGGAAAGGTTCCAGGTTGTGGGAGGTTTTAAAGTTAAATATTTTAAACTAATTTGTTTTTAATCTTTTCAAATCATGATTTAACAAATTTTTGGCTATATTTTTGTCAGTATAATTTTGATCGTAAAAATTCCGGGTTAAATTTTACATCTTCCCTGACTTTTCCAGGTCTTTTCCCTGACTTTCCAGGTTGTGGGAACCCTGAACAACCACATTGTCTTGGGGAGATTGGTGCTGCCCAGAGTGTCTACTGGATTTGGTATTTCAAATTCCATGACTTTTCAATGACTTCATAAACCTGTCCATGTCTATTAGAACATGGGATCGCCGTTTAAGTTTTATATCATGACTAAATAACGATTTTCAGAAACATTACATGTACAGTATTTAACATTGTGGCGACTTACAGATAATGCTTACATCAGGGCCCAACTTACAATGTTAATATCAGGTTGACAGGGTCCAACTTACAGACAATGCTCACAAGATCAGGGCCCAGTTTACACAGAAAATCAGGATGTCTACTGGATTTTGTATTAAACTTCCATGACTTTTCCATGCCTATTATTAGAATAAGGGACCGTTCAAGTTTTACGTCATGACTAAATTGCGATTTTCAGAAGCATTATTTATCACTTTGGCGACTTACAATCCATGCTCACATGCTCAGGGCCCAACTTACACAGACAATCATGGTGTCAACTGGATTTCAATTCAACTCGATTTAGTATTGCAAATCCCATGACATTTCAATGACTTCAAAAACTTTTCCATGCCTATTAGAATATGGGGCCGTTCAAGCATTATATCATGACTCAAACAGTATTTACCATTGTGGCGACATGATTATTTATCAAAATTACGCGGTAGGCGACATTTTTTGTGGCAATAGGTGACAAATGAAAAATTTAAGCAGAAATTTGTACGACCCTGTTGTAAATTTCATGACTTTTTAATGACCCTGATGTAAATTTCATGACTTTTTCATGACCATGATGTCAATGACCTGAATCTCATTTCATGAATTCCATTTTGCGACGTTTGTATCACCTAAAACGTATTTGTGCGACAGTGTGATTAAACTTTCTTATACATGTAGCAATATACAGGTATACACAGTAGGCCCATTTGTTACTATGACTAAGGAAACTGGTAATAGTGGACCATTTTCGGTGTCATCTTTAGTTAAAACTTCAGATGCATTTATGGCAGGAAGGGTTTTAACCTTAATTGGTGTCATGGACCCCTTCACGGGTATGGTAAAGCCTATGGGCCTCTTCTTTGGTTTGATGAAGCCTTTGCGTCCCTTCTAAGAATGCTGGAGTTTGGACATGCAACTTAGGCTTGTAGTATTGTGTTTCACCAATGATATACATATAGAACTTGTAATTCTATAATAACACACAAATGTAGTATTTTATGTTGTGGAACATACCCCTACGAGTAGGGCCCTGGTTTGTTATGTATATTCTAACTGAAGGAAATGTCAAACAATCAGTTACAAATTAGTGGAAATAAAAGACGAAATCACCATGTCTTGAATAAATATACTCATGCTAAAGGACAATCCATTATGAAATACAGTGAGTCCTTGAGGAACATCATTGATCGGTTCTTGAAAACCATGACGTTAACTGAATATGAACAATAAAATGTGTTCTACACCTACATACACATGATGCAGCAACGAATGGAATGTTGGTGGTTTATGCGGTTGTATAGGGAGCCATTATACCAAAATTGTTGTATTGACTATTTGAATCTGTTTCTCTACAAAGTTAAGTGTGGGTTCCATGTATAAATACAGTATATGTCATCAATATGTAATGCAAATGACAACAGATTAACATTCCAAACAGGCTATATGCAGCATTTTATAGGGTCCCAGTATGGTAACATGTTCTAACATGTCCCGTCACCATAGAGCCTTTTACCTTAAAATATTATATTCCATTGCAAGGTTAACGTAGCCTGTAGGCCTACACATTATGTCATGAATAATAGAAAACATGATTACTTAACATCATCCAAGAATGTTGAAGTCAGTTCAAATTCATCTCAGTTCAACATTTCTACATGTTCGTGTTCAGTGGTATTTTGTTAACGTGAAAATTTACGAGCGTAATAGTTCGGCAATTTACGAAACGAAAAGTTGATATCGCTTGGGTAATTTTACATGCAATGTATCTTATCCACCATACATCAGTGTATCGTAAGACTGATGGATGCTTACAATAAAAAGCCGCAATTTCATTTTCACATAAAAATATGCAAATGAGGCTTTTTCAGACGTCAAGTAGGAACAGCAATGATTATTCCACCAACCATTTTTCATTATTTGGTTTTAGCAAAAAAAAGTTAACTCGTGAATCCACAGCTGTTAAAACAGCGAAGCGAAACGAGCAAAAATGAAGCTAAAATCAAAAGTTTCGAAACCGAACTGAACATGGCAGTTCAGTAATTAGGCCGTCCAAGCAAACAATATCTTGACTGGCAATTAAAACCAATTTATGAACCGAAAATTTCCGCACCTGTACGACCCAAAATAATTCGATTTTTATCGAGCATTAAATTGTTAACAGGTAAAAAACGGGAAACACAGATTATATTCCACTCAATCATTCGGAATGACAACTCGTTAAATATTTTTCTGATATATTTCGCAGATTGCAAATGCGTAATTAGGAGAGAACAAAACCTTTATCTCGCTGCATTAAAACAGTGCGAGGCTACGGCCAATTATCAGCAATTTTACAGTCCCAAGATGGCGTTGTGCAGTTCGATTTCAAATTCGAATTTAATACTTCGAGTCAATAAATTTGAGCGCAAAGGCGCAAAATTAAACAGACAAGATCAAACAGATGGCCTCGTTTTCTTAACACGAGGAATACTCCAATGTTAGGCAACAAAAATCCAAATATTGCGTTTGGGAAACAGCGATCGAACGGACTGAAAAGGACGCCATATTGGGATTTGAGTTCCCACTCAAATTATCAAATCGATTTCCCTGAATTTCCCTTACAATTTTCCATTCATTTTCCTGACATTTTACGAGAAATTTCACACAATATTAGACCGAAATAATAGTAAATGGATTAATTTTCAAGCCTTAAATCGATCTTTGACGGTAAATTTTAAGGGTAATTTGTTTGAAAAATACACGTATATCAACAATACAGTACATGTACTGTATTTCTGAGGACTTTGGAAATGGTAAGAAATAGTAATATTAGCAGAAACGCGTACTCAGGTCTGAAATGATAGGTTTTAGTCTGTTGCCACACACGAACTTGTATAACAATTAATAATTTATGATCGTCAAAGAAAACATTTTTAGAAACTCAATATCACAGTTGATGGATATTACAAATCACATAATAAGTAATAATTAATGGAATGCCCGGCAATTTTATTTTTAGAAAAAAAACTAGACCAGTACTATTTATAAATTTGCTAAGAACTAATTAGGCGAGCTGCAGGCAAAATTTTTGCCAAAAAAAGTGGTCAAATTATGAATTATAGTTTGACATTCCCTGACATTTTCACGGATTTTGACAAATTCCATGACATTCCCTGACACGTTTTCATTTCCAGGACATTCCCTGACTTTCCAGAAAGTGTAAACCCTGAAATTGTAGCCTAAATCAGCTTTTTCTTCCCCATCACTGATCAGCACCTCAGTTTAGTGGTAGATTTTCATCGAAGATTAACTTTTCTCAGCAAAAAAGCTTAAGTTTGGGAACAGGTAATACGGGTATGCAAATCGAACACAATGCTAACAAATATGGGTTAAGCAAATTTATTGCAACTAATATAAATACGCCTGTAGATGGTATCGCGCCTTGTTCCCCCTTCTTCAACACGCTTCTTCTTGAATTTCTTTGTTTTTTCGCGCATTGAAACAAAACTTTCCTGAAATTTAAATCAAAAAAATGAATAAAGTCGATTTTTTTTTAAATGAGGAGGTAGCGCAAACGCAGGATTATCTTAATCCTTCTGAGCTCAAAATAAAAACTGGTCCGTATGAACAAAACTGGATAAAGCCACGTTCGCCCGATTCAACTTTTGTCGATCAACAATTATTGATCTACAAATGTTGATCGAGCATTTTTCGATTTCTGTTCAGACGTTTCAACAAAAATGTATGCAACTTCTAGTTGGAAGATGGCTCCGAGCAAAATTATGCTTGCTTTATTTTTTTCCGAAATTCGCATTAAATGGAACGCGAAAAAGGAATGGAACACGGATTCTAACGAAAATTCGAATTCGTGCGCGTGCCAATTTGGAATTTTTTTCTTTCACGTGCTCTAAATGGAACGACTTGAGCAAGTTGAAAGCTGTTGAATGACCAAAAGTTGAAGGGTGGTCAACTTTGCTCCATTCAACAAAACATTAATGAGTACGTAGCTTTAAAGCCTCTCAAGAGTCGATTTTCGTCGATAAACTTTCTATTGAAAGCTAGTTGAAAGCGTGAGAACACGCTTTCAACAGGCTGAATCAGTTGATCAATTATTGGTTGAATCGAATCAAATTTCTCACCCTTCAACGTTTGGTCTATCAAGTTTCAACAGCTTTCAACTTGCTCAAGTCGTTCCATTTAGAGCGTGTCAACCAACAAAACTACAAATTGGCACGCGCACGCATTCGAATTTTCGTCGAATCGTGTCTGTTCCATTCCTTTTTTAGCGTTCCATTTAATGCGAATTTCGGAAAAACACAGCAAGCATAATTTTGCTCGGCGCCATCTTCAACTGTAAGTTGCATATACATTTTTGTTGAAAAGTCTGAACAGAAATTGAACAATTATCGGTCAACATTTGGCGATCAATAACTACTGATTGACCAGAGTTGACTCGTGAGAACGTAGCTTAAGTGAAATTCAGACTGAAGCACTTGCTCTTGCTTGCAGAAATAAAAATCTGCCAAATAGTGTTCATGCATAAAAAAGCACAAAATTTAGAGGTAAACCACAACAACCATTCACCTATAATCTAAATTACAGGTAAATTAGACCGCAATTGCCATCTTATTATTTAACGTTCTAATAATGTGTCAGTAAGGTTCACCTTTGGACCCCGTAAACTACAGAGGTGCCGACAATGGACACATGACAACTTACTGGCCCCAAAATGGCTAGCCGCAATAAGCTGGTTCGTTTGGATATGATACAATTTCCCAAAAATCGGGGTTTCCAGTGGAGTCACTGAGGTCATGTACCCTATGACCCAACAAAACCAATTAAAAATGTACCAAACGGCGACATGCTAAACATACATCAAAGAGTACACCGCAAGACTGCATCCTGGGTCCACAGGACCGTGAAAAATAGTCTACCGCAATGTCCAATAAAATACAATGTTCTTGAATACAGGCATACCATCGTTTTACGTCGTTTCGCTCATACTTCGATCACCGATTGACACCATACTCAGACTTTAAGTCTGCTGCCCCGCTTTTACATGGTGTCTACTGAACCGTAATTCATTTTTCGAGTATATTTCCAGTATTTTATACGATATATTCATTTTTTCCAGGACATAAAATGGCATTTTGTGTTTAGAAGTAGTCACTTGATATACAATTTTTCATACGTTTTCCCATCCAAGTACACTTATTATTATATTTTTTCCAAATTTGTTCACATTTATATATCCGATTTTCTCACATTTCTTTAGATGCAAATATTAACTTTTTCACAATTTTCACCAAATATTTCCGAAAAAACATTCGCATTTTCATGAGTTAAATAATAATGGTTCTCAAACTTTAGACTAACGTATATTTTATAATTAAGAACGCCGTATGCAAAATTAAAAAAAAAACTACACTACAAATTATGGATTTCAGCATGCTTTTCTAAAAAAAACTGAATATCATAGACGATTTCTACGACGGATTTCAGCACGTTTGTCTAATAGTGATTTTTGAAAAACTACCGGAAATTACGGATTTTAGTTGCAATTTGTATGGTGTTTTTCACAAAAATGAATTTAAAATGAAAATTCGCCATTTGAAATTGAGGCATTCTAAAGACACTCAGTTATGTCAGTTTAGCGACATGACGCTACTTGTTTTTCGACTTATCAGTAATTTTTTGTAACAAAGTACGTCTTTAGTGAGTTTGTGAATTAGAACCGGTCTATTCTCATACCGTGTTACCTATAATTAAAAACGTGGTAATCTCGTTTTCCATTGCCGAGTGGGTCATTTTTGGCACGGTTTTCGTCATGATCTAGGTTGTAAAACAAAGATTTTAGTTAGGAGTGTCCACAGTATTAATTTCATCCCAGAATTTTCTCTTATTTATCTGGTATATTCGTCAGTTTAAACGTTTTTTCAGAATTCGTTCAAGTTTCATCATTTTCGGTCTGTCTCATTAATTTTATCTAAAATGCCATGGAAGCACATTTCCTTTAATTTGTATTCGTTGTCCAGAAAAATGTAGGCCTACCTAGCAATTATTTGAAGAATTCTTTAGATTCCTGGGTAGGCCCATATTTTCAGTTTTCCTAAGTACTATTAAAGCATTTTATAAACATGATAAAGCGTTTTCCAGGTTCTTTCTATAACGAATAAACTTGAAAATAATATGCTAACATTGCAGGTTTGAGATTGAAACGTAAACATTGATTTTAAATCTTTATCAACGTTATTTATCTTTAAATCTTTATCAACTACAGCTGTAGATCAATTCGCCATTTGAAATTGAGGCATTCTATAATCATTACAACAGTACGAAATTATTTTACCAGCTAGTCAGATAGATTTATCAACACACTATAATTTCATTTGACAAATT
The DNA here is from genome assembly GCA_034687865.1 of Kryphioiulus occultus. Lineage (NCBI taxonomy): Eukaryota > Metazoa > Arthropoda > Diplopoda > Julida > Julidae > Kryphioiulus > Kryphioiulus occultus. The sequence continues at coordinate 1,981 of JAQGAF010000915.1, read as the reverse complement.
CGGTTATTTGTTCAAAATAGTAATAATATTAGTAATAAATTACTGAATTGCGTGTAATGCTGGAAATGTTTAATTTGGAATAAAAACTAGCTAAACGCGAAATTAACCTATAATCAAACAGTCATATTTTACGACTTTGAAGATTGATTTCAAACGTAGCCTACTTTAAATTTAATTTGCATTAGACATGTGTTTGATTCCATACGTTTTCTAATTCATAAAAACATTACTGTAATGAACTGTAATGTCCATCCTATAAACATGTACAAGTTAATACAAGTTATCCTGAGGGCATACCAAACGAAAATCTAGTTTTACAAACTAGATTTGACGAAAACCACGAAGACGTGTTGCTGTATTTCCCCACTCGGTAATATTTACAGTGGTCAGGAACATGGTAAAGTCTGTCACAGTGTTTTCCAGTACGTGCTCCCACAATACACTGCTGGAACCGTCAAAGCAGTCTGTTCACTTTACGAAATTTTAACGTGGTAAGTCACCACGTTTATCCGCCTGTTTTTTTAATTATCGCGTTTTTCCTTCGTATGTTCTCAGTATTACAAATGTATGAACAAGTACCTGTAATTTCGAACAACTCTCAGTAACTCTTACCAGTTGATTAAATGCACTACCAAAGTGCACTGCTCACATAAGGGCCCAACTTATAGACAATGCTCACAGCAAGGCCCAACTTATACACAATGCTAACCCCAGACCCAACTTATAGACAATGCTCACATCAGTTCCCAACTTATAGACAATGCTCACATAAGGGCCCAACTTATAGACAATGCTCACAGCAAGGCCCAACTTATACACAATGCTAACACCAGACCCAACTTATAGACAATGCTCACATCAGTTCCCAACTTATAGACAATGCTCACCCCAGACCCCACCTTACAATGTTAATATCAGGGCGACAGGGCCCAACTTACAGAGCATGCTCACATGAGCAGGGCCCAACTTACAATGCTCACATCAGGGTCTAACATACAGACAGAGCTCACATCAGCTTCCAACTTGCAAAATGCTCAAATCAGAGCCAAATATTCTCCGAAGTAACGTTCTAAAAAGTGAAGTGGTTTTTTTGGACTTACATCCAGCTGGAGGCTGTCCACGCTGTGCTTGCCAGTAGGCCCAGGTGCAGCGCCAGGGCGACAATCCAGACGCCTAAATCCATGTTTGAACGGAGTTTTGCTCGAGCCTGTCAGCCTGACTTCCCGTGCGTTATCGGCTGCGACGCCACTGTGGCGACGCCATGGTCAAGAGAGGATTTTCAGCGGCAGACACGGGCCGGCTGACCCATGACCTCTGTGACGAACTTCGCGCAAATATTCCAGGTGTTATCGAGAGTTTTGATCCACGCGGTCGGTCGCACAGAAACGAGAACGAAAATGACGGTGAACTTCAAACGCGACCAACCCGCATCAGAATGGAAACAACAAGTGAGTGAAGAGGCCGAAAAGTAGCGCTACTTTCAGCCGGGCTCGCCCCCTCACACGCCATTGGCCCAGTTGGCATCATGTGACCAACCACGCGCGTCGGCTAATTAATTTCACGAAGAGAATTTTTTGAAATTCGTTCCTTATTTTCAAAAACCTTCTTTTGGAATTTGGAAAATGATGCGAAGGAAGTTGGAGGAAATTTCGAATTTTGACTGATTGCAGCATGTTACAGTGAAGGAGTAAAATTCAGAGTTAAATTCCTCACGTTATCGTCAAATTATCCTCATGCTACATTTTGTTTTATACTACGTTTTTTGAAACACGCAAACCTAATACAAAATTATCTGACCAGTTATTCAGCAGACCTTACTCGAGCGCATGACTGACAGAAATATCAGCAATTTATGATGGTAATTTTTTATTCACGATTTACTTCGTTCCGATTTGAATTACACTTTCCAGGCGTCGTTCTTTTCTCGTCGTAACCATGGCAACGGCTCGTTCGATTTTGGTTCGATCGAATTCGATTTATT
>JAQGAF010000914.1:0-38345 GCA_034687865.1 Kryphioiulus occultus | reverse complement strand
ATTGCCATATATGGCCATATATTAGTGTAGGGACATGTATGCCCATACATGGGCAATTTTTGATATAACCATACATGGCCCAGCCATATATAATTCCATACATGGCCCATATATAACTTTTTCACCCGAGAGATAACACTTTGTAACATTATCATAAACTTATGCAATTCACACTGAACCTTGTTGCCACAGATTCGACAGTTGCATAGGTCAACAGCGTTTAAATGTATAAAATGAAATACATTGTGAAGTTTATTTACTGTACATGTATATTAAGTTTATTTAATAAAATGGTGTTTCGCTTATTGGAAAAGCGAAGAACTCGTACTTCGCTGGTGGTTTTTTTCTTGAAGAATTTCTTGGATTTGGTTTTCAGATCCAATTTAAAAAAGTCTTAATGTAAACTAATTGGGAATTGGTGACAGTTTATTCTTAAAAAAACTTGGTAATGTACGCCTTGAAATGATACAGGCATGGCCCAATGAAATGCTTTTAATATAAACAGTTCAGTTGCTTCCAGTATGATATTGTTGGTTTTCGAATTTTAGTGCTTTTATCCGTCTCTCCTCAAGGTGACCCCATCCATTGGAACCGTTGAGGCAACCTTTCATTTTCCTTTGTCTTTCAGAGTACCAGAAATGGATTTGAACCACGATGTCGAGTCTTAGAAAGTGGACTCATTCCAAAAGAGGTGAAAAGGCCGGACTATGTAATGGAAGAATTTGCCAGAAGGGTGCACACCCTGAATGCTCCGAGAATGTTGAAGATGAAGGTGAAGAACTTGCTCAAGAAGGAGCTAATAGCTTGGTACGAGGCGTATCATCACGATGTCCCCCGGAACTGTGAACATGGTCAAGAGCATTGCTTCCCTCATGAAGACAGAGCTGGATCTCAGCTATCAATACACGCAAGCCTGCAAGTTTTGGCCCAACAGTTGGTCATGGTCATCAAAGGTTCTGGTAGTGTAGTCACACCATTCGGCACCATGTTCAGCAGATTCTGGTTTGATGTCCACAATAGCCTTGAAGATCTCGACCACGAAGAAAGGTATGTGCACACAGTGATTATGACTACACAGGGCTCTGCACTAAAGTTTTGGGACTATGGGCACTCAAAAGAGAAAATTTTTAGACCTGAAATTGAAGCTAGCGCAGTAGAACTCAGTGGAATCGTCTTAAATTCTCTGTTGGTAACGGTTTCTACCGGTCATGGAAGTCATGGAAAAGCCATGAATTGAGATTCAGGCCATGGAAGTCATCGAAAAGTCATGGATTGAGATTCAGGTCATGGACGTCATGGAAAAGTCATGAATTGAGATTCAGGTCATGGAAGTCATGGAAAAGTCATGAATTGAGATTCAGGTCATGGACGTCAGGGAAAAGTCATGGATTGAGATTCAGGTCATGGAAGTCATTGAAAAGTCATGAATTGAGATTCAGGTCATGGACGTCATGGAAAAGTCATGAATTGAGATTCAGGTCATGGACGTCAGGGAAAAGTCATGGATTGAGATTCAGGTCTTGGAAGTCAGGGAAAAGTCATGGATTGAGATTCAGGTCATGGAAAAGTCATGAATTGAGATTCAGGTCACGGAAGGTCATGCAATTTACACCATGGACATAGAAAAGTCACGAAATTGACATCAGGGTCATGGACTTTTCGTCTTTCCATTGATTCACAAAATAAAAATGTAGGGTTGATCTGTCGCCACAGTGGTAGATATTTTTTCTGATAATTGCTGTTTAGTAATGACATAAAACTTGAAGTTGAACGGTCCCATATTCTAATGGGCATGGGAGAATGTTTGAAGTAATGAAAAAGTCATGGAATTTGCAATACCAAATCCAGTTGACACCCTGGAATAGTCCCATGTATAGGATCACCCTATTTATTGCATTTTTTAGAATTATTTAGAATTGTATTCAGATTTAGCGCATAAATACGCTCGTATATGACGTCAAGAGCCCTATTGCGATATTTTTCCACCATTCTGGCATTACAATTTTGTTTTTATACTAATTTGTTAATGCATAATAATGCTCTGACCTGCATCTTTCTGACAAGTTGAACTGATACAGGCCAATTTAAGGCAATTGCATCTCCCTAGAATTTCACTGCTGTTGGCTTTGTCCTACCTTGGTTATTTGATATAAATTATCAGTAGCCTACGTTTTGCTTAGCTAAATAAACTTTACCAGGTGTTCAACGGGGTGGTTCCGATGTGTTTTCACTATACACAAGGCTTTCACAGAAGTTGGTCTCCTGGAAAGCCTGGAGAATTTTGACAAAGTCATGGGATTTTCTAACTTGTAATTTTAGTTTCAATCCAGAAGGTTTTCCATAAATAAATTTTGGTGTGAATCGGGGTTTACAAGTGAAGTTGCGGTGCCCATAGCACATTGACAGAAACCCCCACTATAGTAGATTAGTTCTTGCGATTTAGCTTCATTATGGCAATATTGAAATTTGTCAAATCAAAATAAATTTCGAGCATATCAATACTCCTAATGAAGAATACGAATTAAGTGCGATGTTGCGTGAATTCATTTATTAGACAAATCCGATTGTGGTCGATTGGATAACCTAAAAGGTCAGGAAAAAATACATTTTTGACCTGGGAAAGTCAGGGAATTTATCTTACTGAAGCTGTGGGAATGCATTTCAAGCAGATACGAATTACCTTTGCCTGCTTTTCAACTCTTTGAAGCTAACTATTTGAAACAATGATAGACAAATCTAATCTGCTAGCCCCACCTTCTTCGAACTGGGGCTCAAACCTACCCAAAGGCTTTGCTGAATTCTTAAGCCATTCCTATGCCCCTGGTAACCACTAATAGGATTACTGAACTTTCCCTACTTCTAATGAAAAACTCATATGTCCTGATAAGATTACAATGGATCTACGAATTCCCCTAACAGGAAGTCAAACGGCTTGACCAGACTGGACAATACTTTAAATAATGTAGGTTATTCTAAATATGCCAAGAATGTCAATTAGAAGACTCCTAACTTTTTTTTCTCAAAGGAGGATGAATAATGTTCACGTGACGTCGTTCGCCCATTTACATTGGACCACATGGTGGTGACAAAAGAGTTGTGTGACAAAAAGTCACTGTGAAGTGTGAACATATACCGTGGAAGTCGTGGACGGTTTTCAAGGATATCGGTTACTTTCACTTCTTTGCTAACAAGAAAGGGTAAATTAAAAGTAAGTGGCTCTTACCCTTTTTTTTTGGAAAAATTGAGCAAAATATCATATGGGTTATTGAGTATATTCATTAAAGCTACGTTCAAACGAGTCAACTTTTGTCGATCAGCAGTTATTGATCGACGGTGTAATCTTGCAAATTTGGATATCCAAAATGAACAAGAGAGAGGACTTACTTAGCCATAGAATATTCAAATTCCAACTAAAATGTGCATGTGTACGTGTAAATCCTCTACTATTAAACGAGCTAATCTTATGTGTTTGTATTTTCTATTATATCCCATTTTCTTGTATTGCATAAATGGGGTGAACATACGGTTTTCGGGTGCGAAAAGGCGATATACCGTAGCTAGGTTTCGACTTCAGGGGTGATTTATTCGAAATAAAGGTGTCAAAAATGCATTCAAATGCTGCACGCGCCCAAACTCGCGTGCGTCCTATGTTCCGAATTTGCACGCGCTTGAAATGGAATTATTTCGCGTTCTGGCAATTAAATGTTAAAACTAGGAAGGGCTATGGATTCTGGCTCGGGATGAAATAAACAGCAAAAAGGCAACAGATCATGTGGTGAGATTAATACACTTTATTGTAATTACCATAATGTTAGTTTAGGGGTTTGAAGTCTACACTGATTTATTCAGTAAATACTTAATGTAAGGACAACGAGTTAATTGCTCGCCTGAATTGGACTTAGGGTCACGTTCTGGCACATTCACTACTCGAAAATTTGATTAAATGGGGGTGAATCTATCGTTTTAGGTGCGAGAAAGCATCATATATTGGTTAATTCATAGAAATGAAAATGACGAAAATGTAACTCAGAGCATCTATGGGAAAGTCATGAAATTTACATTAGAAGCATGGGATTTTTGAATTTGCTTTATTCACAAAATAAAATTTGGGTTAAAATTCATCATTTGTTAGCCAAAATCGCAAAAAATTTCGCCTAAGGCGTTTTTTGGTCAATGATACTACCATCACTGAGGCAGTGGATGTTTCTATAGTAAGCATTGACAGATCAAGTCATTGAAATGACATGGCATTTACGAAACGAAATACAGCAGACACCCTGTAATTCAAAGTTGTCCTAATTAATGAATGGTATCAAATAGGCCTATCATTTAACTTTTTCATGCCCTCAGCCCCCATTTATCGAGAAAACCTCGGCCTCCAGGTACTCACTTGTTATTGAAACAAAAATGTGGCTTTCAGCCCTACACGGATATAGCAGCATATTGGTATAGCAGATATGCGAGCAAACAGGGATCAATAACTCTAAAATTTAAATTTTAACATTTATAATTATCTCGATATTTATAGATGTTCTTAAATGTGTTACAAATCTTCTAAAAAGACATTTCAAAGTATAAATTAAAATATTTCGCTTTAAAACCAATCAATTGAGCATTTGGTCCAGTCTCTCAGTCTCTGCCATTGGGGACCAGTCTTAACTTTGGGTCTTCCCTTTTCCTTTGTCTTTCAGAGCAGCAAACGATGGATTTGAACTACGAAGTCGAGACGTGGGCAGTTCCTTTGCAGACCATCTGTGCGATGCAGCTGGCACGTCAGATACTTTCATCGATTGTACCTTATCAACAAGACTTTGAACGGACAGACGATGTAATGCTAGATTTTGCCGAAAAGGTAGACACACTGGAAGTTCCGAAAATGCTGAAAAGGCAGATTAAGCAGTTTGTCGTGCCAATGACGAAGGCGTTTGCATCGTGGTTCAAGGAATATCCTTACTGGGTCCCCCCAGTATTGACGCAGTACGGAACTGTGAACTTGGTCAAGAGCATTGCTTGCCTCATGGAGTCGAACCAGACGCTCAGCCGTAAGTACAGAATGGCCTGCGACTTTTGTCTGGAAGTGCACATATGGAGGTTGGGCCAGAAGTTGGTCAAGAGAGGTATGGCTGTGGAGGCTCGAACTTCCGGTGGTCTGAGCACATTCTGGTTTAATGTCCACCGTGGACAGTTCAACAAGTCGCTTGGCCTGGAAGATCTTACCCAGGAGGAGTGCTTCGATGGCTTCCAACAAGCCTTTTTGGCACGTAATCACGCGGCTGTTAAGTATTTTATCGAAAAAGTCTCCGTGGACAATGTGCGGAACACCTGGATTGATACTGGTTTCAGATTGGAATTTTCACTCACAACGAATGCCTCGCTGTATCCGATGTTGAGCGACTTGCAACAAACATTCATGCTGAGAAACATTTCCGGCAGAGTACTCGTTAACCTCTTGGAATGGCCCTATCATGGCTTATTCTTGGAGGCAGCTACCTCGCTGATGAACTTCCTCAGTCCAACTAATTTCTGGAAGATTTTAGAAACAATTTATGGCAGAGGTGTACATCCCTACAGGGATTATGACTACGAAAAGCTCTACACTGCCTTTTTTAAACTAAGGATACCTGCACATTATAAAAACGGTTACCGACCAGTACGTAGACTTTTATGGTACCAACCACGACATCCTAGCACAGATGGCCATGTCGCTGATGAAGTACCTCCAATTGATGGATCTGATCCAGATGAGTGCTGGATGCCCTGGAAGCGATTTAAGAAGGATTCTAACCCCTATAGTATCAGCTCACGGCGAGAACCATACTGGATGTTTTGAACTATAAGGGAACTGTGTCTGTTCTCTCAGACACAGCAACCTGAAGGGCATCTTTCACACTATCTTGCGGAGTCCGATCGAGCGGCACACTTTGGTGGACAATAAATCTTACTTGGCGAAAATGCGGAAAATCAATCAATAATTACTGAAAATACCGCCCATTTACTAGATATCGCCCACCCTGTACAATCACCATGGACAATTTTTGGATTTTACTGTACATTGTTCTTTGACTAAAAATAACCATTACTAACTTAACCATACATGTATGTGCCGATTATACATGTATTTAAAATGATTACCACTGTACATGGATAAACATTCAGACATGTACTGTACGTAATAATATTGTAAGCATAAATATTTTTTGTCAACTGAAGTACTCGATGTTTTTGTTGTTGTTCAATTAACAATCCTCAGATTTAATATACTTACATTATTAGTATTCGTACATGTACATGTATTTCGTAAACCGAATAATACTGTAGTTCTCCTAAGGACTTTTGATTATTATGCCAGCTGCTTGCAACGATGTGGTATTTTGTCAATATTGACCAAAGCGCACTCGAAACGATGTGAGAAAAGGAATGTCGTAATTGGTTCGATGTTGACAACGGCACTGCAATAATTTTTTCAACCACTACTGGTTTAACGTTTTATGGTATGTGACCTTTTAACCGTGAACTATGCAGATTCACCTATTTGTTCATGAATACCCGCCATAACAAATTACGTTATTTACACTGTAACTTGTAATGTACATGAACATGTAGTTACATTCTACAGTATACTAGTATGTGCACGACTACATACTGTATCACGCAGTGCTGCACATTAGACGACGTATTTAGATAAAATGGTGATTAAGGTGAGATTTTTTTTAAATGAAACGTTATTCTATACATTGTATGTAAAGATGCGTGTTGCTTTTTCTCTTATTCCCACATGTACATGTACATGTGGAACTGTCAATGAATGTCAGGTTTTTTTAAATCAAGAAAAAAAACTAGCATTCATCATTTCAGAACTTTTTTTGAAAAATTTCGTCTGCGGCGCGCCTAAATTCTTAGCAAATTTATTAATAGAATTTTTTTTTTAAAAAAAACGGTGCTACTGGATTCCCTTAATTATTATTTCTTCATATTTTGTTTTAAAAAAGTGTTGCCTTTCGCGATCCTAAATGATTACTGTAGCTAAACAAATTATTGTATGGCAACATATAGGCTAAAAGCTAGTTTTTTTTTCTATTTCGCCTACGGCGTTTCTGGTAATATTTAATAAAATGTCTAAAGTCATTTCCCTGACATTCCCTGAGTTTCCAGAAAGTGGGAACCCTGTTCTGAGTACAGTATATGTAGTTCCAGTTTAAACATCTTGTATAAATCGTACATTTGGTTTAAAAATTAATACATACATGTATCCTATTTTTGTGATCTAATATTGTGTGAAATTTCGTGTAAAATGTCAGGGAAATTACTGAAAAGTTATCAGGGAATGTTAGGGAAATGCCTGCAAGTTGTCAGAGAATGTCAGGGAAAGTCATGGTAATCGATTTGAGAATTTGAGTGGGAACCCTGCTGAAATAAGGCAAACGTAATTAGGCGAGTGATGATGATTTATTTGATGTAAAAATACAGTTTTCAGTACATGGCCCAAGCATCAGGTTTCTCAGCTTTGTCTTCACGTTTGAGAAAATACTCTTCTCTGGACGACACTTCAGACACCTCGTCAAAGGCACGGGTGTCGCTAGTGCTGTAACTTTCCACTTTGTGCCCAAGCCAGGTTTGCCTGTGACGGAACTCGTTTGGGCCCCAGCTCGGAGTTGCACTCGCCGCCATTTGCAATTTCTGAAATGATTGAATTTGAAAAACTCAGAATCGAACACTGCGAGGAGCAAAATTGACCAATTGTTGCACTGTAATGTATATAGAAAAGTCACTTTAAGAACACTAAAAGCATGCATTTTTAGATCGCAATTTGCCACAAATTTAGACCACATATGGTGAACCCTGGGCCTGAATGCTCTGAAAAGGTGATCTAAAACAATTAAAATGTATTTTGAGAATACTCTTTTAATGCTAAAGAAATGAAAAAACAAACCACCAGAACACATGAGCTGTTATGTGCATGCTCCACCTCAAAATGCTCTAAGAATACTTACTAAATTTATTTAGGAAATTATTGTGGCGTCGTTTAAAGTGTTCTACTTTTTTCCATTTATTTATGCATAACTTGTGGATTTCCTCAGATCACCATGGAGCATATTTTTTCTCCTAAGGTCACTTGAGTTCAGATATTGTTGTTAACTTTTATGCACTTTCATGTTCTACATGTGCTATTTTTAATTTACAGTGCGGTCACTGGTCAAACTTGTCTTACCCCTAGAATGCCGTAGTCAAGTTGCCTGACAGTGACGTAAATCATGTAGATGAATATTGGCAGTATGGCAATAACTAGAAGAGCAGCTCCAAGTCCATGGGCCCACGTTGGCATTGATCTGCCATCCAAAAGCACCAAATCAAATTGGACCAATGCGGCTGTTGACGCAACCTGTTAATAAACCAAAGTTAGATTTCAGTATTTTAATATAGAAAATGAAGAACTGGAATTATAGCAAAAATATTGTTTATATTAAAATATAAAATGTACATATTTACTCTTTTATAGTTAGTTTTTATAAAAATATTAAACTATAAAGGAGTAAATATTTTGCTATATTTTTTATAGCAACAAACATTTTTATTTAAAAAATGTTGCTGGTTTAAATTATTTTCCAAAAAGTAGAAGTAACAGATAATGATTAAATGCTGTGTGTATGCATTTTTCGATGGGGAATTTCTACATTGCTTTTTATTTTTCACATTTTTTTCAAAATAAGCAATTTAGTTAGATTTAGCTGAAGCGTGTTAAACAGGAAATAAAATAAACATCCCCATACAGATGAGATTACTTTAACTACAAAACGTGATATCAATTAAATTTTACTTACTAAAATTAGAATTGGTGTGGTATAAGCTACTACTGCCACCCATTTGACAGAGGAAACTGTCATCATATTGAAATCTCTCTGGAACAACTTGATTCCTATATAAATATACATGTACAATTAATTCATTTTCGGATAATCTCATTTCTGTTCTTAATATATAATATTTTTTCGTAAATGAAGGGCATTCCACTTTAAGTTGTGAAATATTCAATCTGTTATTTTTACATAATTCGGACAAATATGGCATAGTGCACATTATATTTATGCTGATAATTAAACTAAATTTCAATTTCAACTCGTACATTTGGAAAAACAAGATACAATTTTTGAGACACAGGCTAATAGCTTGCATAACATCAACCTTGAAATTAAAAATGAATACAATTTCTGAAAAGAAATGATCGACATTACATTTCTAATTTGTATGATTTTAGACTTTTAATGCAAAAATTGAAGAACTGTAATAATGGAGATTGTATTTACCATATATCCAAAGAAATCCTATCGTTTCCAATCCAAGACAAACCATTGCTGAAACCGATACTCCGTAAACATCAAAGATTTTTAGAAAATAAATACCGCCCTTAAAAATAAGACATTTTCAGTGTTGCATTGCATTCATAATATCTCATTACATTATGCCTACAGTTTTAAAATGAATTTACAATTTAAGTAATATGAATGTGTGGTTTAGAACTAAGTAAAGCATGGAATTTACGCAAATATACGCATTAAATTTGGCATTTGTCAACAGAGTTGAAAGTGCATTTTGGAAATAATTGCTTTCCATTATTTACGTGCTCAATTGCATGGTACATTTTTAAGAATATCTAGCTGTCTCGCAATGGACATTGGGAAATTTTTGGCGTCAGTAAGATTTAGGAGGATGTACAGGCACAACTTTTTGTGAAACATAAGTGATGAAGCTCACCTGCGTGGTGAAAACAAGGCTAAAAAGAAATCCCAGAATCACAACAGATACAACCGCAATCCAATCTCGTTTGAATAGCTTTTTAAACTGTCCTCGAATCACAGTAATGATATTGACGGCTAAAACGGCCTGTAATGGGAAAAAGTGTTTCAGTACTAAATGCTTTAAATCAGTAAGATGATGAAATTAAATTAACTCACCGGTGACATCGTTCCACAAACAAAGAAAACAGCAAAGATTGCTGCTGAGAAACCTTGTGGTGATAGGTCCATCGTGCTAACTGAATCTGGAACTACGATGAAAATCAGCCCATAACCTGCAAATAAATGTTTTTGAACTTAGGCTTGGATTCTACAGATTTTGGGGCAATGCATGTTGGTTTTGATAGTGGAGTCCAGTGGACTGGTGGAAATAGTGGAAGACTAACTTCTAAACATGTCTCAGTTTCTTGGAGGTTAATGCAAACCACACCTAAATAATGAATGGACTTCCAGGTTTCACGCCAACCTGGAAAGTCAGGAAAGTCAAACATCAGATGTGGTTGGCAAAAATCGGTGCAAATTTCAATATTGTTTTCCATGTTTTTATGTTTGGATTATGAAAGCAGTTAAATGCAATCAAAACTTTTCGAATATACATCAGGGTTCATACCGGCAGGGAAAGTCAGGGAAATGTTGACATTTTTACCATTAAGTCAGGGAAATTCAGGTGGAAGTTAGGGAAATTCATAATGTCTGGAAATGAAAAGCATTAGAAAAGCTGTATTTGCAATCTAATTTTTCTAAAATTTCGTCCTCGGCGTTTTCATTATCATTTGTTATCATTATCATTATTTTTCCTTATTAAAAATTCACAGCAAATGCATTATTTTTGTTTAGAAGTCTTCAAAGAAGAAGTCTTCAAAAATGCAGTGGTTGAGATCTAGTGGTTTCAACCAATAGTGTTCTCATCATTATTAATATTAATACACTAAAAGTACAATATTTCTTGTAATTTTTCAAAAATTTCTCCTATAGCAGTCTCTTAAGATTAATAATTATTTCTTCTTACAAAATTATGGGCTAATTCCATCATTTGGTGATCAGACTACAATTTCTACATTTTCCTCCATATGGTACAGGTGCTTGGATCAAATCTGTAAAAAATGTTTCTTGAAGTTGTCTGGGAATTATCGTAAAAGTGTCTGGAAAACCTGGAAAATTCGGGGGAATACAATTGAAGATTTGGCTAGTCTTCCTGACAGAAAAATACAAAAATATAGATAATTGTAGTTTTGCAGATAAAGTTAATTTTAATTACATGTGACATTTTTTATTTGATGAGTCAGGGAAATTAATCAGATTTGGTCAGGGAAAGTCTGGGAAATTAAGTTGCAAATTTTGGTATGAACCATGTACATGTACTTATAATACCATACTTGGAATCGATTTTCAAGAAATTTGTTTTCTAGTACAATGCTGTTGAAAAAACGGTTTATGCTACGTGTGCACATATTTTGTTAGTGAATATTCCTTGCCTAAATCTACTGCGTTTTCGATATCCAGTTGTAAACGGAAGGCCATGTTTCCCAAAAGTGCAAATGTTGTCAAACCGAAAAACAAGGTAAACAGCATCGATATGATGGAGGTGGTCATGGCATATCTGGAAATAATAATCCCAATAACTATGTTTTGTAACATCATATATAAGCATTTATTTCATTAAATAGCTGACCTTGCAACTGGCCAATCGAATCTGTTAATGCCTGCTAAAGTGATGTGTACACCCAATCCGATGTTGTGGCTATAGACCACTTGAGTCACTGCGCTGTACCAGACCTAAATATAAAAAGTTGTGTAAATGCCATAAGAATGTTGACAAGAACTAAGTTCGTTTCCACAACTTCTGGTATACAAATTAAGCGATATCAAGGCTCATACCGTCAGCGAAAGTTAGGGAAATGCGGGCATTTTGCCCAAAAAGTCAGGGAAAGTCAGGTTGGAGTAGGGGAAAACTTTAAAAAAAAAATTTAATTTCAATTTTGTGGCTGGAAATTTTTAATTTTCAATTTATTTTTGTGAAAAACACCCTATTAATTACACCTACAATTCGTTATTTCCAGTAATGTTTTTCAAAAATATTTGATTGAAAAAAATCGATATACATATATGCATGTGAAAAAATAAAAAAAAATATTGGTTATATGAACTTTAATAGGCAAAGTGTGAAAAATAGTTAATTTTACATACATGCGATATTTTTTATTTGCCAAGTCAGGGAAATTGAGTTGCAAATTTTGCTATGAACCCTGGATATGATAAAATTATACTACCAGTTACAGTAATAGTCTACCTTGCTGTCCAAAAGATGCTTCCATTGTGGTGTGAAAAAATAAACAATTCCGTCTTTAGCACCGTCTTGAAGGCAAGCATAAGCTAACAGAGCTATGGTAAGGGCCAGGATCAACGTTGCTAAAATTGGAATAACCTGAAAGTAATGAAAAATCTGTATAGTAGGCCAAACTCAATTTTACTTTATCAAATTTCTCAATTAAATCTTGATATTTTCCTACCATTTCGAATATCCTCATCTCGTAGATGCATATGGCGATGACAATTACTGAAGCTATCAAAACTGCCAATATCATCCGGTAATCCATCGACGAAATTTCGTCCAATTCCCTCAAGTTTAGAATATTGCTCCTTTATTTTAATTAAAGAAACATGTCATTGTCACAACACACGGTATCCCATATGGAAAAAAAGCATTTTAAATGTATTATTTAAAATACATTTACATATGCATTTTAGAATATATGTAGATTGTGCCCAAGAACAACCTGGGAATTTATTTCAAAATGTATACTGAAATATATTTGGAAATGCATGAGCAACCTGGAAATCTTTATGTAAATGATACAAAAAACAAAACACTTGAAAATGTACCACGCTTATTACTAAAAAAAATACTTACAGGGTGTCTACAAACCTGGAAAACTCAGGGAATCTTATTTTAAACTTGGAAAACTCAGTAAATTTCGTTCTCAGAAATTAGTAGACACCCTGATTTACAAATGATTTGCCTTTATATTCATGTTTCGATCCAAATGCATAATTTAAGATGTTAATTAAAGTAATAAGAAAATAATTTTGAGAGGTCATTTGCATTGTATTTTTACGAGTATTTCATATTAACTAGTGAACGTTTGTAAAATTTAATGTACCAATACATTCAATTGTTTCGTATTTAGAAATGCATTAGATGGTTTTATTTAAATATGTTTGAAATATATCTAAAAATACGTTTACATGTAGAGATGTATTTAGGAATACATTTTTTTAAATTCAAATGTATTTAAAAATATATGTATAATGCATTTTTTTCAATATGGAATTTTCATTCACCAAAACTCTTTACAATTTGTTTTTCTCTGAAAATTAAATTGTTAGGTTTCATCCCATTCAGCTTTTACACCCAACAGTTATTCTTGAAATCTCCAGTCGGTTCGTTTCTATTGCTTTTAGTCCCTAAAATACAGTCAATCTCCAACTTGAACTTACGTAAAATAATATTCTGCATCTGACACATTCCTGTATCCACTTCCATTTATTGCCAAGGAGCTGTTCCAGCTCAGTGGTTTAGTGAATGATGAGGAGAAATATACACCAAACCACGCCAGCAGAATATTAAACATTGCAATTAAATACATTGATATGATACACTGAGTTATGGCGATTCCTGAAAATGAAAAAAAGGAATGTTTTAATTGAAGAAATGATGAAGTTTGAATGAAACACTAGATGTTGCTTTACCTCTGAATAGAGGCACACAAGCCCAGATCTTCCAAGGGCCTTTATGGGCAAACTGCCCAATCAACTGTTCTAAAATTAGAACGGGCAGGCCGATGAGTAACCATGCTATCAAATAGGCAAATACAAATGTACCTGCAAGAAAACAAGAAAATGCTTTTGCGAAAGTCTTTGAACACTATTCAAAAAAGTTTCCATTAAATGCTCTTATGTACTATATGCAAAATAGCATTTATACGAGAATTAGTGTTGGGTTCATTCCGTCAGGGAAAGTCAGAGAAATGAAATGTGGTCAGGGAAAGTCAGGAAATGAAATGTGGTCAGGGAAAGTTAGGGAAATATTCACATTTTGACCATTAAGTCAGGGAAATTCTAGTGAAAATGACATAGCTATTTTGATTGGTATAAGTATATCGTGAAAAGCATTAGAAAAGCTGTACTTGTGATCTACTTTTTCTAAAAATTCGCCTGCTGCGTTTTCATTATAATTAATTTCCTTCTGAAAAATTCTCCTAAAATGCATTATTTTGTTAAAAAAAATTTCGCCTACGGCGTTTCCTTCAGTATGAAGAATTTTTTAATATTTCAATTAAGTCCACAAAAATGCAGTGTTTGAGATCTGCTGGTTTCAACCTCTAGTGTCCGCATCGTTATTATTATTAATACACTGAAAATCAATATTTCTTGTAATTTTTCAAAACTTTCGCCTATGAGTCTCTTCATTATTAATATTATTATTTCTTCTTACAAAATTGTGGCTACTCAAATCATTTCGTGATCAGATCTATAATTTCTAACATTTCCGCCATACCCTTTGCTGGGATTAAATCTGTAAAAATTGTTTCTTGAATTTGTCTGGAAATTTTCCGAAAAGTGTCTGGAAAACCTGGAAAAGTCAGGGAAATTCAATCGATGATTTAGCTAGTCATCCTGACAGAAAAATACAAAAAATATATTTAATTGTAGTGTTACAGATAGTTAATTTTAATTACATGTGACATTTTTTATTTGAGAAGTCAGGGAAATAAATCAGACTTGGTCAGGCGGGTAAGTCAGGGAAACTGAGTTGCAAATTTCGGTATGAACCATGTTGTGAATTGTAGCAAATAGTGCAAAATGTTTATCATGTATGTTTCACCTACACATGCACACCTGCACATGAAGGTCATAACATATGTTAGTTTTATCCAGATCCTAACCTCCATAGTTCTCATATGCCAATGAGGGAAACCTCCACGTTGTTCCTAAACCAAACAGAACGCCCAAGGAACATAACTGGAACAGTAGCCACGACCTCCAGCGGGGTCGTTCTGATATGTGAAATCCCATGAAATCAGATTGTTTAGATGTGCCAATGTTATTGGGGGAAATTCTTGGAATCTGTTGAAAGAGAAATTTTTCACAAAAGCAAGATACACTATACTATGCTGATAGCAATATCGTAGACATCCTTACTGCAAATGATAGTCCCATTACTGAGGGTTTGATATGATTCGTTCCATTGGAATTATTCCAAGATTTCTGCGAAATTTCGTCTGGTTCCAAGGCTACTTTTATGTGTTGTTGCTTAACTGCGATTTGGGTTGTTGGAACACTGAGCTTGTTCAGATCTTGTAAATCTCCTTGTGTTTGCTAAAATTTATAATAATGTTATCGATGAATACAAAAATAGACATGCATACAGGGTGTTTTTTTAAAAACTTTCCACCTTAATTATTAAAAAAACGGCATGAGATAGAGAAATCGTGTTTGGGGGAATGTTTATCAACCGTAGGGGGAACCATTTGTAAAGCATTCGCAAATGGCAGTGACCCACCCCTTGACCCCTATTAACCCCAACTTAAAATTTTTAAATGGCAACCCATACCTTGTGATATCTTAAATAAAAGCCTATTAAAAATGATGAATGTAGACGAAAACGAAATTGAAATCGGCCCACCCAATCATTCGCTACGCCCAAAAATGTGGGTTTTCAGTATTTTTTCATAATTCATTATTTTTCTCAAAAAGATGGAATTACATGATAAAACCTCTTGGAACCATTCACAACATTATTATTGTGCATAGTGGACCCTGTATAGTGGACAGTTCGATATGTCAATTTCGTGGAACAGTTATGGACCCACCTGATGAGAATCGGGAAATTGTTCATATATCGTTTCTTCTTGAATGGAACTCTTGTTTGAAACATTTCCATTTGGAATGGTTTCTTCTCGACTGGAACTCGGTTTTGTAACTTCTCCTTTTTCCAACTCTTGAGTGACTGTACCTCCATTCTATGAGATTATAATCAAAATGTTGAATTTTCTTAGAACTAATTGGGTATACTCATTGAATTCGGTGCAAATATGCAAAATAGGAGTTCTAAAAATTCCTGGATTTTGCACTCACTTCCGGTTCTGTTATTGATGGGTCCTCCTGGGGACTCTCTGCGATGTCGTCGAGAGAATATCGACTTTGTGCTATTGGTTTAACGGCGAAAGACTTGGTTTCTTTATCAATCTAGACGAAAATGTCAGCAGTGCAATGAATGTAATGCTTTGACACACAACAATGATATAAAACACGAAAACATATTTGTGCAATTTATGACCTCGGAAAAAGTGAGTCAAAAACGCAGCTTATCTTATAATGTTAGCAAATATTAGATATTACATAGCAATGTGCGACTCAAATAAATTTTAAAAGTTATATTATTGCTTTTATCAACAAATTTATAACCCTCTTTCAAATATATTACAATTGACGCTTTGTATACCTGAAATTTCATATCGAATATGGCATATCCTAACCGATTACATTATTAGCAAATTTTGAGAAAATCGTGATTTAAAAATGTCGAGGAAATATCAAAGTATACAGGAGATATTCCGCTTAAATTTGGAAACATACTGTGAACTTGTAAGAACTTTTCAAATACATGTAAAAATTAGGATAAAAACTGCAATATATGCAGTGGATATACTGTATGATCTAAATTCTCCTAAATTGCAATATGTTGCCATTGTATAACTAGGCCATAACGACATGAATAATTGCACAAAATAATCATTTGTTGACAAATGATGTACATTTGTGATTTCTGAACGTTTCTGTACATTTTTTAACATAGACCTAAATGTAAACACATGTTAATTGAAATGTTATGTTCCTGATGTTATAGAACAATGCAACATATTATCATTGTAATTGAATATATTGTGAGAGAACGTATTGTACAAGGCACGTTTAACAGCCAGCTCGTTTATGAATTGTTTCTAGATGTGTAACTAAAAGTTTGAACATCATTATTTACTTAAAATCACTGTAGATACAAAGTGAGCAATCTAATTCCCCATATTAGCCCGTTGTGGCCTTGTACAGCTTTCTTAATATCAAGATCTCACAAAAGCGAAAAAGATGTCACGATCTTTGATGTCGCGATATATTGTTTCTAATTTATATCAGTATATTTACGGATGTCAGTGTCATACTTGGAGATAATCTAAAGCTTTGGTAAAAAACATAAACAAACCAAGGTAAACAAAAATAGTGGCTTTATTCATATTCTTTAGATTTTCCAAAAATTAACTGTTATTTTATGACATAACTGTATTGTAGGGGAAAATGGATTCAGTATCGTTTTAAAACAAATTCCAAGTTTTCTGGGATTTCTGTAACAAATTCGAGCAATGTGGATACAATGGATGCCCTTTCATGTTAGGTATAACTTTGGTTAATTTCTAGTATACATCAGGTATCAAGGTATTTTTATGGTGTATTATTGGTATACACGATTTGCAACCTTGGAAAAGACACCTACGATGGTTTTTTTAAGGTTTCATTATTGGCTATTGCAAGGTTTCTTCTATATTCAATGTATTTCATAGGTTTCCAAAATGTTCTACACTGTAAGGCATCCCTCTGAAACTTATGATAGGTATATTTTGCACCCGATCAGACTTATTTGATACTTGTTGAAATATTTCTGATACCAAAAAATACAAATAAATGGAAGCCTACTTACTAGCAACTTTAATAATACCTTTCAATTTTTTGTAAGGGTGTAGTCCGAACAGCTTCTAAGTATATGTCATAGTTCACATGTGTTACGTCATAGGCAACAAAATTGTGATTATCTGAGAAATATTGTGCCGTGTTTTATGCCATGTGTTGTGCCTTTTCCATTTCCCCCACTATACAGATGCTCTGAAATTGCTTGACATATACTGTAACAAATTCGAACAATGTTGATACAATGGATATAGTCTAAAGAACTTCTAAGTACATGTACATGTCATAGTTCACATGTGTTACCATGTGTGTGTTACATCATAGGCAACAAAACTGGAATTATCTGAGAAATATTGTGCCACATGTACTACCTTTTTCCCAAAATAATCCCACGAATTTAATGGAAGTCTAACATTTTATGCATTTGGCATACATGACATATGCGGAGTCAAGACTTATCGATACGCTATTTTAAGCTTAAGTGTACATTAAATTTCCATATTCATGAAGGAGTAAACTTACCACCAAAAAGCTTCCAGATTTCCTTCTCAACTTCATAATGCGTGGCACTTATGTTTCGTTAAGGAAACGTTTGCACCATGGATGCAACCAACGTGCGAATACTGCAACGGTTTTTTTTTAATAATTACCAACGAGAATTTCATTACTGCAATACATCCGTATTGCTATGGCAACAACCTTGTTGTTCAGCGATACCGTACTGATTATGGACGCTTATCGACAGTATATTGAGGTATTAAGATACAGTATAAGTTGTCATTGTGAAAAAATGTCAACTTCATTATCTCGGTTTCTGGCAAATCCATGTATGAGGCAACTAGAACTTATTCGCATTTGTCACGAATTGTCATACACGACTGCACTGATTTGATAAAAGTGTGTACCTGGTATTTTACTGACGATAAAATGGGAGTTCTGACAAAAGCCCAGTTGGAATGTATGTGTGGATAATCAGCAAATTATGGACTGTTGGCACATTTCAAAAACTTAAATAGTTTGGAGTAAAATATTATCGTGAATAGTCTATCCTAATATTCTCATTTTGACGCAATTTTTCTGTGAAATGTTCCTAATTGTGCCGGTTAGCTGCGCATAATACGACATTCATTTACAGTAGCATAAAAAAGTATTGGCATATTTTTCATGTATAACTGATAAAAAATTGCAATAAATAAAAACTGAAATATACATTTTGTATAGAATTATTTACTTCAACCTCCCTAAAATTTTGAAGCAGTTGTAATAAGCTCCATTTAAATAAACTTAAAAAACATTAAATCAACAAGCAAAAACGTATTGGCAATGTATGGCAAAAATATAATGAAGGAGACGTTCAATGTCATACAGACTTATTTTATGGAGCAACACATTCAGATATGTTCTGGTTGTCCTGTTATAATCACTTAAATGAAGATTTCCAACGCTACTGTATCAACACAGCCCCAAACCTACACCTCTACCACCTCCATGTTAAACTCTATGGCGAAAGTAGTGCTGATGTTTGGGGCTGTATGGGATACAGTAAAATTGAAAAACTTCATTTAAGTGATAAAAGTCTGTGTTAGGAAATTTGGGAAAGAGTAGACATTGAACGTCTCCTCCATGGCATTTTTTGCCATACATCTACATACATTGCCAATACTTTTTTGAAATTTTTTTCACTTTTTTGCCGTTTATTTTAAACCATTTCAATTTAAACAAACGAAACTCTCATGATTAGTTTACTTTCTTGCTGCTATTTAAATGATATTTGTTTGTTTAACTTTTAAGTTGTTTTTGTGACACTTTTTGTGAAAAACACCAGTTACCAATACTTTTTGGTGCCACTGTATATGGCGTTGAAATTCCACGGAGTAGTGCCTCATAAGAACCGTGAAAATATTCAAAATGTGATTGTGGCATGATATCACTCGTTAACCATATTTCATTTTATGATAGGATAGAAGCATCAATAGGTTTACCAATTTATTGACCTTTGACATACATTTTATTTGCACAGGAAATTCTTGGATGAACTGTAATCCAGTTTTATTGATAGACTGTCACGAATTAAGCGTTTTTAAACCTCAATTTACATTATAGGTGAGGATTATAAACGACAATTGGAACTCTTGTTTTCTATAAAATGATTTTCGCGAATTGATGATTGTGCCAATTTGAAGGCATTGTCTCTGAGGCAACAAGCATCCCAACTTATTGGCATAGAATGGAGTTCAATAAGTGGCCATAGTCATCAGTAATTTAAAAACATTCATTCGAAATTTGAGCAACCCCAATCTTATAACTTGCTGGCACTGGAGTAATGTGGCTCGAGCTCGTTTTGAAGCAATTTTGACATTTTTCCCCTACAAAAAACTGTAGTTGCATGAATTTAGTCATTTAAAAAATCATAAAAAATAACATTTGCCACTATCAATAAAGTTCTTAATTTAGAGAACATTAGATTTTTGTGGACATCTTAATGTTTTAATTTTCTTTGTTTTTTAATGTTTTTTTAATATTTCAATTTTAAATCATCAATTATCTGCATATTAAAGTTAAGCATTACAAATTGCTGAATTTCGAGAAACGATGATTTTAAAACGCAAATAATTGCGGCTTTTGAGAAATGGCATTATCTAATTTAAGGGAATTTATATTTTTTGAAATTCAACTGTAATTCAGTGAACAAAATTAAAAGTTCAGACATGCAACTTTTTTAAAATTATAAATTATACACAATGAGGCACGTTTTCTGCAGGTAGCTGCACAACATTTTTTAACTTTGGAGCCAAGAAATTTTTCAATGTTAACCACTAGATGGCGCCCACTGAGATACAGAGTTTTTCTTTTAATGCGGCAAATTCGAGATTGCAAATGGCTATTTTACGGATAAATGGCCAAATACCTTAATTTACTAGTGTTTTGATTATTGAATTTTTATTTCGAATAAGTAAATGACGTCTTTGATGATTTCAAGTCATATTCAGCATTTTCTTCATATCAGCTGTGTTCAGTTTACAATTTCTGAATAAGAAAGAAAGAAATAGATATTTATTAAGGTTCACAACACGAACTCCTTTGTGAACTTGTATGCGTTGCACTTCATCAAGGAACATGTAACATGTAACAAAATTCACACAATGTAAACAAAGTGATAATATAGTCATACGGAATAATAATAATACTCGAAACATTTTCAAACATAAATACAATGAAGAAATGAACAAAATATATACACAATATTAAACCGACATCAGCAATTTACAAAATATGCACGTGTCATCAATTGTTATTTCACCAATTTCATTTCTAAGCATAGCAAAAATATTTATACGTCGCTTTCCAGCCCCATCACTAAGAATGAAGGATGTCAATTAACCGTAACCAATACACCTTACTGTTTATAAATCAAATAAGTTCTCAATTCTCTCTTCAGTTCACCTTTGGATTTCACAGAGATGAGATATTCTAGTAATAGATGTTGTACATGTAGCTACGTAATTGTTTACCATACTTATTTTTAATGAACGGTACAGAAAATCTGTAAGTTGATTTTCTTAATATTTCCGTCTTCAAATCAGTGACCTCCTTGTAATCATTCCCATAAAAGTTGTTATATACAGGGTGTTTTGTTTAGTCAGTGCCCAAAGAAATAAAATTATAGCTTTAATACGGTAAGATATACATGTACATTACAATGATAGTTCTTGAAGGCAACTTTTAGTGGCGACCACGGGCTATCCGGAAACAATATTTGTAGTGACCTTGAATGTCCCGTTCACGGACATCCATATGTCATGATGGTCACTCGCGGAAAAAAAATTTACCTCGCTGTGACTCGTTCAGAAAATTTTTAAACGAGCTTAATTAGACTAATCAGGCATCGCTCTACAACTTTCTAATTCACTCTAGGATAATATCTTTAGCGGTTTCTGACATATTTGCAAAAAACACCGGAACGTGCACATAGATGACCTTGAACGGGACATTCAAGGTCACGGCAAATATGGTTTCCGGATAGCCCGTGGTCGACTCAGAAAGTTACATGCACGTGTACCTTCAAAAACTATCGTTGTTTCTCTTAGCGTATTAAAGATATAAATTTATTTCGTTGGGCTCTGACTAAACAGAACGCCCTGTATATAGTTACACAATCTCTCTACTGTCAAATTTTGAAAATTTTGAAGTCGCTGTAAATTTGACCTGATGTTGTTTGATAATTGTTTTTAAATAAGATCTTAATTATTTTGTTTTGTATTTTTGGTAATCTATCCAGATACGGTATGTCCCATTCGTGAAGCCATACAGTCGATCCAAGCATAATAAATTGTTATTTTATTTTTATTATTTAAAAAATGTCTAATGTGATATAAACTAGGTATAGTCCGACGTCATCTATCAATCAAATATTCACCATTACGCATTGAATTTTTGAAAATCTTGTTGACAAACATTTATCGGTTTTCAGCACTACTTTAAATATCAAGGAATATATTTTTTTTTATTTAAGTTGTTTTGTGGTTTCCAACTTTGCCTTGGGTCTGAAACAATAAAACTTGACAGCATGCGAATGGCAGGAATTTTCGGGTGTGGATTAGGCGTTATCAGCTATGCCATCGCAAAATTATAAATTACATTTAGCATTTTCTCGCAATTTTCCTCCCATTATGCAACTTCGCTTTTTTAAATTATGTCCCTGTTTTTGGAGGTTATCACCGGGACATAAGACGACGTGACATTATCATCAATGGCCTATATTTTTTGTTCGACAACCCGTTTCTTAGTAGTTGTTAAGGAATGGTAGAAGACAGAACGTGAATGCCTTCTTTAAATACAATGTGGATCATGGAGGTTAAGATGAGCTTGTTAAAAAGCAAAGTGAAAAGCACGACTTTTGAAATAGAAAGGGCCGACGGTTGCAGAATGGTTCTGACAATGACGCAATAGGGGTCAAGATCGTGTTTAAAAGGATTTCATATTTAATAATAAAGGTTTCATATCTAATGAAAAGGCAGATAGCAATTAGTGAATTCACAAAAGTTCTGCAAACTTCCCATATGGAAAAAAGATATAATAAGAATATATTTTTTTTGGCTATATTATCCATATATTGAAATATACCAAAATTGGCCTGAATTCATGCCAAAAATGCTGTTAAAATATATGGGTAATATATTGTATCATGTATCAAATAAATATATGGGGAATATATTACACATATACACACATTTTTCCATTAATGTGACATACATGACCGTATTAATTTGAAAAATATATTCTTAATATAATATGAATATATTTGTCTTCGTTAGATATTTTTACCAAAATATTTGTCATATATTACAAATATATTTCTTTTTTAACCTACTGTATATGTGTAATATGTTAAGACTATACCGGTATATCACTATATTTATAATATATTACTCACATATAATTTTTACAAATGGAAAGTATTTACATTAAATAATAAATATACATTTCCAGATTTGTTTATATTGTCGATAATATCTTAGGAACATATTCTCAATAAGATATCATAATATATGTATAACGAAAAATATAGTCCTAATAATAATTGTCTTCGTTATATATTATTACCAAAATATTTGTCATATGTTCAAAATATTCCTTTTTTTAAATATATTTGTAATATATTACGAATACATATCTGTATATTTATAATATATTATTTACATATAATTTTTCCATATGGGTTAACCCCCACCACATGGTATCACTGATGCTGACTATTTGGTAATAAAATGATAATGGCATAAAGAGTATTATGCCAAGAGGGCACGTTGGAAATTTTGTAATATGAATAATTTTTAAACATTCGGGGATTTTTGAAAATGCCTTGTCAGTCAGGAAATGTCTTGATGAAATGTAGAGGAGTGGGGGTGGGAAATAAAAATTTTAATAAAATATCGTCTTATTATCTGAAATTTATAAAAATAATTGTGGCTTTAGAATGTGTTGAGAACCTTCTAAGCGCTCAAATTAGGAGTAAGCCCTACCCAGGGAATAAATTGGTATTTGAAGACTTTCATTGGAAATTGAAAGAAAGTTGTTGTTTTATGGAATATTTTCTAAGATTTCAAGAAGTGGGAGGAAATGCGCATGAAATACAAGTAGGCCTACGGGAAAATCCGGTGAGTGTATTGGAAAGCACCCCTGAGAACAAATCATTTCATTGATCTGATTCATGAAAATGTCGTCAAGAAAACACGGAACTATCACGTCCTTTATTAAAAATTAGTCAAAGACGCAATTGTCATTCTGTCCCAATGTATAGAGTTGCTTAATTTCCGTTGTTGATCATGCCTACAATACCTCTCAATTGCAATAGTTATTATTGAGGAAAATCAAACATTGTTTTCTGCTTCAATCGGAGCGTCAACTACCCTATTCTTGTATTAATATACATCAGGATTCATACAGTCAGGGAAAGTCAGGGAGAGTCAGGGAAATCTTGACATTTTTACCATTAACTCAGGGAAATTCATGTGGAAGTCAGGGAAATTCATAATGTCTGGAAATGAAAAGCATTAGAAAAGCGTATTTGTGATCTACTTTTTCTAAAAAAATTCGCCTGCGGCGTTTCCGTCATTATGAAGATATTTTTTAATATTTCACAGAAGAGAAGTCCTCAAAATGCAGTGCTTGAGATCTAGTGGTTTCAACCACTAGTGTTGGCATCATTATTAATATTAATACACTAAATATCCAATATTTCTTGTAATTTTTCAAAACTTTCGCCTTTGACAGTTTCTTAATTATTAATATTATTAGTTCTTATTACAGAATTGTGGGCTAATTCCATCATTTCATGATCAGATCTATAATTTATAAAAATTCCGCCATATGGTGTAACTGCTCGGATCAAATCTGTAAAAAATTGTTTCTTTAAATTCTCTCGAAAACCTGGAAAAGTCAGGGAAGTTCAATTGAAGATTTGGCTAGTCATCCTGGCAGAAAAATACAAAAAACTATAGTTATTTGTAGTGTTGCTGATTAAATTAATTTTAATTACACGTGACATTGTTATTTGATAAGTCAGGCAAATTAATCAGATTTGGTCAGGGAAAGTCGGGGAAATTAATCAGATTTGGTCAGGGAAGGTCAGGGAAATTTAATCAGATTTGGTCAGGGAAAGTCAGAGAAATTGAGTAGCGAATTTTGGTATGAACCATATACATGTACCTGTACAATATAGACCTGTTTTTAATTGTTTCGAATAATAGTAATTAGTTTTTAACTTTTGGCTAGACTGGCAAAAAAGTCAAAACGTTTGCAATAATTTGCGTGTGATGGAAGTTTGATGGAATAGATTGCAAAATATGGACAAAAAGATGGGGCAAGAGAGTAGCTGCACACCTTTCAGCCTTCTATTTCTGTTTTATTCTCAGTTTCAAACTACCAGTACCTTAAATTTCTCCGCTGTCACAAAACCACATATTTCAGTCATATAAAACTCTTTATCCTTTATACGGAATTTGTGGGTCATCAACTCTTTGTGCTCTTGACCTTGTCACCCTGCAATACAGTAGGTCACGCATTAGCCAGTCGTGTATTTAACCACGATGTCCATGTTACTAGTGTTACATTGCTGAGTTTAATTTTGTGTTTCGTTATATATAAACTCAATATGTGGTGTTATTGAAACTGTCGACAATCTGGATTGATGAAACATGCTGGAAACATGTTCTATACCAAGCAGTCTGATGAGGTAAATTACCTTAGATATCAATATCTTCATGATTTTCTTCGTAAATGTTTTTCGCTAAAATTGGTAACATGACAAGGTAAAATTGCGTGAATATAAGGAAATATTACTTGTGAAACTATTATAAGCTTAGACTAATCGAGGAAACCTGGATGTAGGTGTAAAAGAGCAACTAACCCCCACTCGTTTCCCGTTTATAACATATTTTCAAATATATACATTGTATACCCCACTTATTTATACAAATTCCTTGGAAAATCGGGAATTATGAAACGCTGACAAAGGCAAATGAGGAGATCCTGTAAACCTAAATGATGAGTTGGTATAAAAAACCATTTAGTGATGAAATTTTATTATCAAAATGCAGAAATGTTTTTAATTACATTTTTTTTTAATTTAGCCATTAAATAATGTTTTCCCTAGCATTAATTTCCCTAGAGAAAATGTTATTCTATTTATTTTAAATGAATGTCTAAATTAAAAATGTTTAAAACATACACTTGCCATAGAGGAGGGCAGTGAATCTGTTTGATGTAGACCTACACTCGGGCAAAAGGTCTACACCTCTTTTGCTATTATTGCCCGTGCACGATTCATTGGTCTTACTTTCTGCATGCCATTCGACGTTGGAATTCTCTTCCAAAGGATAGCCTTATGCATCAAGAAATTCAATTTGACAATGATGTCTTGGTTGTACCCACCGAATCTTAATTTGGGTTGATGGACTACACCCCCTACCACATGGTATTAAATTACTGACAGTAGGGTACTGAGGTGAATTGAATTGAATTCATGGTAACGAAAAAATCAGCATTTTTATTCATTTATTATTCACAAAGTTATAGATACATGTATGAGTTTGACTGGTAATGTTGCCAGACTAGCCCAACATACTGTATAGAGATGTTCATACTCAGCAGTTACTTAAATTAGGGTATATTTCGTCGTAACGTTTATATGAATTTACTACATTTGTCCTACTTTCGAATAGTTACAAACATCGACATACACGTACCGTATATAGATGATCTCAGATCTATCCCTCGTTTCTTCCCAACATTAATTAGAAACTAGAAACTATATAGAAAATGAGTTGATCTTTACGACTCATCTTCACAAACACTCCTGAATCACCGAGAAATAAAATTCAAACTTCCAAACATTGCTGATCGAGGTTTCCTGTGCCTCAATTGTTAACGTCATTGCTGTAAGCTTGAGAAATTTATTTCTATGAAAATTTATTTCTGAAACGTGCAAGACGT
The DNA here is from genome assembly GCA_034687865.1 of Kryphioiulus occultus. Taxonomy (NCBI): domain Eukaryota; kingdom Metazoa; phylum Arthropoda; class Diplopoda; order Julida; family Julidae; genus Kryphioiulus; species Kryphioiulus occultus. The sequence continues at coordinate 11,820 of JAQGAF010000914.1, read as the reverse complement.
TTGAATTTTCCGTGAATGACTTCGTTTATCCGCTCAATAAATTTCGTTTTTTCCCAATTAAAAATGGCCTCCATGACGTCATCACCAATGACGGTGTGTTGGCAGCACTGATATAAAAAAACTGAGCAGGTATTTGGCGACTCCGAACGAGGTGTATCAACTCACCTGAAAATCTCCTACCTGCACACAAGTTCGTGGAGTCGACGAACGAACATCTCAGTTTAATTTGGCCAAAAATAATAGCAAGTTTTGCTCACTCGTTGGAAGTGCTTTCATCGTTGTCCTGTTAGCTTTCTAGTTATTAACACTGTGTTTTGGCAACTGGAAGCTTTCGCCAAATCAGACTTTGTCGACTTTGCTGTGTTTCGGAATTTGTGAATTTGTGATCACCACTTTGTAACCGAGTTTCGATCACCTTTTTCGCTGACCTTGAGACAGTTTCTCCATCTGGAAGGTAAGCTAATCTGGTTCTTCACCTTTGATTAACTTAATCGAATATCTTGGCTAATGTAGCAGTGGGAAAGGGAATATATACCCCAATCCAATTTGCACGTTTTGTAGGGTGGTGTTCGGTTTTTAGCAAAACCTTAAAAACTCTCGTAAGTAATATCCTGATACAAAGTCAACTCCTGGACCTATAACCTGGGTTTCCAAATCCAATAGAATGTCGTCAAATAAGAATACACTGTTTGGGACAAGTTTATTCCGAGTTTACACTGGCATGTGTTAGGAGGTTGACAAACTTGGTTTTACATTCAGTGACATATTTACGTGTAATTGGAGGATTTAAAATTTTAAAAAGATCCATTTAGAGTTGTGGTGCTTTTATTCCTGGGTTTGTGATAATGGTGTTCGGTTTTTAGAAAAACATTAAAAACTCGTAAGTGAAATCCTGATACAAAGTCAACTCCTGAACAACTAAACACATAAACAGTGCTTGGGACAAGTTTGCTCCCAGTTTACACTGGCATGTGTGGGGAGGTTGACAAACTTTGGTTTTGTATTCAATGACATATTTACATGTAATTGAAGGATTTAATACTTTAAAAAGATCTATTTTGTGTGGTGGTGCTTTTATTCTTGGGTTTGTGATGCGTGGGATGTTGAGCACGATAAATTACTGTCGTTCAAATTCAGCGGGTGTTCAGTGGTTTGCTATCAAACTTTTTATATGTAGCTAGGGATTGGTACTATGCATGGTGCATCATCAGATAAGGCGCTGCGTATTTCAAGATTAAAAATGTAAAGAGGAGGATCAAATTTTAGACACCCTGTATATTGAATATTCCTAATTTAGATGAATTCAGGAGGTGTACATAATTGTCGAGAATGTTTTGCTGATTTTCCAATTATATGTTTAGTGCAGTATTAAAAATTATTACATTATCCAATCTATTTAATATATTGTAGATTGTTGTATATTGACCATTTCGTGCCTAAGGTAAATTTCAAAATGTCCAACGATTAATTGGCGATTTCAGCTGGAGTATCATATAGGCTGTATAACACAATAATTGTATTTGCGAAAATGACATATTCCAACCATTACAGTTTATAAAAAACTGGTTTTGGAAATCATTACAAAAATTCATACAGTTTTCAAACAATATTGTTTATTCGTTTACATGTATACAGCTGTACATATACATGTACCGGGTATATTGAAATGTACGAATAACCTTATTTAATGGTGTCCAACGAGACAGGTTTATCCAGACGTCATTCTGTTATGAATATTAGGTTATGCGGTTTCGTTTTCATTGAATAAAAAACGAAGAGAAACCGACATTTTACCGCAAAATTTGTTCACACAGGAATTACAACAATGCAAATGACCAAACATGTGAAAACCTTCTTTGTGCTAAGGTAGAGGCTCTAGTAATTAGGCGTGACGCTGAACTTCCGGAAATGCGAGAACACGCGCATTGCATTTATCTGAATACAAAGGAAAAATTGGGACAAATCGGTTGACATTGGTAAAAGCAGTTACAAAAATGCAAAAATATACATTGTAAAAAAAAAGACACGAAGGTTGCGTTTTTGCAGCATGCTTGACATGTGCATGTGGGTTCGTTACATATCATCAGTAAATTCTAATAAGTCATTAAGATTTCCTGGATTTTCATCAGAAATCGTAATGTCACAAATAGGTTATTTTGCAGGAAATCTGGTTTTATAAAAGGTGTTTCACAACATCATTGAAATTGCTACGTCGCAGGATGCTTAGCTGGGCAATATACAATGTGTTGCTAGCGTAATATTTACCTTCTGTAGTACATGTGGACTGATGAGTAAACGTTAAAAAATTGCGCAATAAAAAGCTAGTAAAGTACTGGATTCAAATTAATTTTTTTTTTGTCTAATGATTAAATACAAGTTGTAGCTTTATTGCAAAGTTTCCCAATACAAGTTCTGAAAGGGTTTTATTTGAAAATCTCAATTAAATAACAAACTAATGGAAATTACAACGATTGTCAATACTTTAAAAATGTCATAAATCTCAGGAATTTTAGGCGAAATTGTAATGTGTACGTCTTAGGCAAGTAAAGTACTGGATTCAAATTAATTTTTGTCTAATGATTAAAAAGATTTATTTCAATGCTTCCCAGTAATAGTTCTGAAAGGGTTTTATTTGAAAATCTCAATGAAATAACAAACTAATGGAGTAATGAATATACTTTACAAATGAAATCATATAAAATTGCAATCATTGTCAATATTTTAAAAATTTCATAAACCTCAGGAATTTTATGAGAAACCTTTTAAAGCAAATACTTTCTTATTTTCTTGGAATGTCTGAAAATTCCTTTCACCAAATTTGGCTTTGTCGTGACCAAATGGGCGATCCATGAGCAATTTTTGCACGAATTTCATTTGAAAACTGGTGCGAATAACGTGCTTTGAATAACTGATTAATCGCATGCTCTCATCGTTTCGACTTTGCAATAAAATTGGAAGGTTAAGGCTACTCAAAGATGAACTAGACACGTAAAAGAAACCATCTTTCCACAAAAATAGCTGTTGCATGCGTCACCAACTACTCCCTTTTTGAGAAATACTTTTACAGAAATGTGACATGTGAAAAACTTGTAAGAGGATGGGTCAGGATCTGTTAAACTAATTTCCCTTAAAACTTCTTACTGACTTGTTAAAACATGCAAATGTCTGTCATTAAAATTCATTCACACCACAAATGTCAACCATTGAATTAACATAGAAAAAGTTTTATAAAGTAAAAATGCTCGTAAGAAAATATTCATTATTTATTCATCATAATCACGTAAATACAGTAATACCACTCATATTTTTTTCTGAAACCTCTTTTTAAAACCAATGTAGGCTCAAAAGTATATATTGTTGGAAAAAATTATCACAAGGCTGATTATTTTTTTTTCTAAAATGTCAAATGTATAGTTAACCCCAAAACGAAAATATTTTGGAAAAATACACTGTATAATTATCTCAAAATGCTATTTTAGAGGTCTTATGTGTTATAAATAAAAACTGGTTAAAGTATAAGCTAAAGAAACAGCCTAAGATATTTTATTTGCATATTAACCAGAAAACCCTCGTTTCAAGAACATCAAATTCTTTGATAAGATAGGCTTTCAACCTTTTTTAATGAAAAGAAAATTTCTGCCTTTATTTATATTAATGCTTTATAACACACCTTAAAATAAAGTCTAGCTGCGCCATGACCGAGTTGCGTTCAAGGAAGATTTTTTATTATTTTATTAATTTCTTCGAATATCTTAATTATTGTTTTCGTTCCTTTGTATCATATTGGTCTAGACCTGAATATCTGTCAATCCTCAGCCGTTTAATGGCTTTTAAAGGTCACGATAATGTATAATGGGCTAAATCTAGAGCAAATCAACTCGGGAGTCAAGGGTATGTCTCTTATAAAAAAATCTTGAGAAATATTGATGAAATTAAACTTTAACATAGCTGCGGTGCATTGCACTGGGAATAATTTAAACCCAAAAAAGCAACACCATTGAATTTGGAAACAATGGACGATTTATTGTAAAACTGTGTTATTTGTGCAGTGCTTAAACACTGACCCTATTCCGGACTACTATCATGAACCAGAAATTATTGCATTTTTTTTGCAAAATTAAAAATTTCATTTAAAAATTCCTTTAATAATGCTGAGTATAAGGTGGCACCTCTTTAAAGCTTGTTTAAACATATACAGTACATAATCATGCATAATACTTATTATAAAATTTTCAGTTTTATGTGCAAATACACTACGAATAGTACACTTATATATAAATACGCTTTCAGTACCAGTTTGCGACAATAGTATTTTTCTGTGGATATTTATTTGATACATGACCCAATATATTACACGTATAATTTAACAACATTTATAATATATTATCAATGTATTCATCGTATATTTTACAACATATTTTCGTGGCATATTCCATACATTTGTCATGTATGGATTCTATATAATAATTATATTATCCATATATGTGACAGGCCAATTTTGGTACATTTTCAATATATGGATAATATGTCCAAAAAATATATATTAAGAATATATTTTTTCCATATGGGTCATCACCGATAATATAAATGGTTCCATAAAATAAATGCATATTGTTGGCGAAGATTATTGCTGCTGGTTTAAAAATGGATAACGGATTGTACTATACTTGGTCGAAATCCGAATGAGATGTTATCATGTTTCTAAGTGGGGGAAATCATCCGTAACATTTTCAATTTGGCAGGAATGAATCATCGGTTTGCTATTGGACCCTGCACCCACACCTTCGCACAATTCGCAGAATGGATTTTTTTCGTGAAGAATCCAAGACTGGTTTCAACTCTCTCTCTCTCTCTCTTCATGGTTACCTTTGCCTAATTTGCACATGTGTACCTGGGTGGGCCTCGAAGTGGCAGACCTCACTTTCGTTGAAATATCCTGTCCTGGAGCTATTGTTTGTTTGTTGCAATGTCGTCTGTAATGCCATAGTACTTTGGCACCCTCTTGATGTTGAAAATAAGTTGGTAAATACTAGTGGTTATCACAGACCATGGCATTGAAGTCCTAATAAAAAATGAATAGGCGAGCTCGAACCCAACAACATTGCCTGTGGCCTTACCCATATGGAAAAAACACATATAAAGAATATATTATCCATATATTGAAAATATACCAAAATTGGCCTGATTTCATATATGGATAATATAATTGTTATACACATAGCATCCATATATATTTCATATATTTCAGCAGGTATCTGAAATATATTATAAATGTTGTTAATAGATGTAAAATAAATACATATATATGGCACTATTTATGGGGAACATATTGCACGTTTACACACACATAACATAAATTCACAGCCATACAGTATGTGCGGGATGGATATGCAATGGTAAAACTTTGGGTCATAACTTGTCGTTTTTATGTACTATTTCTTTACTTAAGTTTATCTCAAATAGCCCAATTAAGTGTTTACATTAAATATACATTTCCAGATTTCTTTTGTACAAATATTTTGGTAATAACATATATTGTAGATACATTATGCAGTCTGTATTCATAATATATTAAGAATATATTGTCCATAATATATTACGGATTTATTTTCCATATACGGATATATATATATATATATATATATATATCCTTAATATAACATGAATATATTTGCATTCGTTATATGTTATTATCAAAATGTTTGTCATATATTCCAAATGTAATTCCTTTTTTAAAAATACACGTGTAATATGTTAAGAATGTATATCAGTATATTTATGATATATTACTGACAAATATTTTTTTCCATATGAGTAGTTTCAAACCAGTCGCTTTCAAACTGTAGACCAGTACCCGGGTGCAAAACGAAATTTTGACAAGTCTCGGTTCACATCTATGAAAATCAACAAATTAAAAGCAGGAAAACCGACTATTAAATTACTAAGTTGGGAATCATTTACATTTATCCCAGTTAGCAATTATGCTGGAATATTTGTTATCTGGGTTTATTTTTCGGTAATTTTAGGGCTTTCGACTATTTGCACAAAACAAATACATGTATAGCATAATGGAGTAAACATTATTCTGGCTAGTTTTGATAATGAAACTTCTCCTATGACAGGGCTCAGCCCTTCTGGGAAATGAAATGTGGTCAGGGAAAGTCAGGGAAATGTTGACATTTTGACCATTAGGTCAGGGAAGTCAGGTGGAAGTCAGGGAAATTCATTATATCTGGAAATTTGTTGTGGCCCAACTATTTTGATTGGTATAAGTGTCTCATGAAAAGCAATAAAAAAAGCTGTATTTGTGTTCTACTTATTCTAAAATTTTCACCTACGGCGTTTTCATTATCATTAATTTTTCTTATGAAAAATTCACCTAAAATGCATTATTTTTGTTAAAAAAAATATTTCGCCTACGGCGTTTCTGTTACTATGAAGAATTGTTTAATATTTCAAAGAAGAAGTCATCATAAATGCAGTGTTTGAGTTCTGGAAAATACATTTTAAAATGTCTGTAGGTTGAGACAAATTTAGTTTCAAGTTACATTATTTAATAATACATTATGGAATGCGTACATGTATTGCAATGTATTGTGTGTGTTGGAGAACGTGTCGCGTAAAACACACTGTAAAGAATATGTTGTGTAATGTATTCTGTTTGCGTTGAAAAATGCATTTCACAATTTATATTCCATATATTGTAAAATATTAAAAGCCTTGCAATATTTCATAAAGTCAAGGTTTAAAAAAATCTCAATTCTGAAATTAAAAAACATCTAAAATATTCTGTAAATAAATTGGAACTGGCAATGAAATAACGTTTAAAATTCAAAAATACATCACTTTCATTCAATTCAGTGCAGCACACGTATTTTTTTAAGTATGTAATTTTTATTACATTGTGAAATACACAAAACAGAATATTTCAAAATGCATTGTAAAATGCATTCGTGCTGCGATAAAAACTACCAATGCATTTGCAATATATTTTGCAATTCGTCATGCATTTCCTTTCCATGTGGGGCGCCTATTTCCGAAAATTTCCCAAAAAATTTGAAAGATTTTAATAAAGGCTAACAGGTGTCGAAAAATGACGAGTTTCTCTTAAAGTCGCACTGCATGCATGTTATTCGACAAACATTGTAATTACAAGTGATTGCACGAAGATTGTAGAGATTAAAGAGACGAGAAAGAGTTCAATTTTATAAACTTGAGAGATTTCATAAACTGGGAAAGATCATAACAAATGTGCTGTACATATACAGTGTACACACTTGAAACATCTTCAACGAAGGTGTTACCTTTGATGAAGGGTGGAAATATTTTGCAATGAGTGAGACTGAAGTGGTTGAAAAGGGGAAAAAATCGCATTTGTTTGTCCAACTAATTTTTTCTTAAAATTTATGTATTTGTGTAACATTATTCTTCAGGTTTTGTTTATTCTTTTGTGTGAAAGTGGGTGGTTTTCTTTATATAAGTTGTTTGGACATCTGTATTCAAGTAAGGCTAGGGTTTGATAAAGGTCACGGGGTCACCTAAAAATACAGGTCAAATAAATATTTTGACACAAGGTTCGTATGCAATTAGCTATCTTGGTGACAAGGGCAGTTCCCCGTATTGCATGACCTTTCAACTCTGTCTTCCCACAGTGGACGTCCTACTGACCTGTTTTTGTTAGCCAGGTTTAACGAATCATCATTCTATGGCAGAGATTGCAACAGGAAAATGGCAGCTACATAAATTAAGAAATAAAAACCGTTTATTCTCTACCTTTGACCTTACCTTCCATTAAAACGAAATGAGGAAGCACTTAAATAGCACAAAAGCTACCGAGAGAAATTGCTTAAATAAATACACGTACAGTTACAGGGTATATGCCAGTTTGCTGTTATAAACAGTTGACTCACACACACTATAAATGGTCTAGACCTTATAACACTATTTGAACATGCATTTGAAACTACCCATATGGAAAATTTATAAGCGACAAATATATTATTAATGTATTACGCATATACTTTACCAAAAGGAATTATATTTGAACTGTATGGTAAATATTTTGACAATAATATATAACGATGACAATTATATTCATATGTTGCAACAAAAATATTTTAATAACATATTATGGCAGCTTATTGAAAATATATTCTCAATGTATAGTTACATTATATATTATTACCAAAATATTCGTGCAAAACAAATTTGAAAATGTATATTTGAAGTCAACACCTAAGTGGGATATTTGGGATAAAATTAAGTCAAGAAATAGTACATGAAAAACAAGATAAATTATAACCCCAAGTTTTAACTCTGCATTTCTAACTTGTTCATGTGGCTGAAAATGTATTTGCGACTCAACTACAGGTCCCTGTTTCAATCCCCATTGAATTAATTTTAAAAAATGTGTATTGTCCACTGTATTCCCCATATATTTTGCACTTATTTAATACGTGATACAATATATTATACATATATTTCAACACCACATAATATATTATGAATATATGGGATTGGGCCAATTTTTGTATATGTCCCATAATATAATTAAAAAAATATATTTTCCACATACATCTATTTTTTTCATATGGGTAAGGACGTTTCCTTTACATGCCTTGTCACTGTTTGGTAAAATTATGTCACTCTACTTAACTTTCGTTCCAAATACAGTATTTGAACTATTAGACATGTGCATATAAATATTAGAACTTTTGGTACATGTCATTGTGTCATAAATTTTACAGGCGAGTTAGATGTAAGCAGTGTATTTGACACAGATAGATTGTTAACTGTGGAGATACTGATAAATTATGTAAACCGCTTGACATTCTTAAAACAATTCAATTAATTCACATCTGTATATATCAAAAATATGTTAAATGTTTGAAATATTAAAATTATTCTATTAAACACCAGTTCAACGTGTAACTTTGGACAAATCAGAAAAGAATAAACTAATTTTTTTCAATTTTTTGAAAGCTAACTAAACCCCAAATACCTGATAAAATCTCTTGAATTATCATAATTGTGGACCAAATGATTTCATTATGGAAACAGACCGACATTAATTACAGGTCGCTTGGTTAAGCAAATATTTCAGTGAAATGCAGATGAAAACAAGATTTATGTTAAATAACTGATTACTTCAGGAATATAAAAGAAACAGGAATTGCTGAAGCTGATAATTAGCCAGGGATTGACTACAGACAAAAGGGGGAATTTTAAAAAAAGACCTTTTTGTATTAAATGTGTTATAAACACTTGAGAAGCTTAATTTTGTTTAGAAAATTACTTATATACATTAATATCGAAAGTGAAATGTATCTAAGTGATTTCAGCATATTAGAAAATTAGCGGACAATCTGTCCAACAAAAGGACAATCTTTTGATGTTCTAAAATCAATAGAATGCCTTAAGAATACATCAATTAAGAGATCACTTTGCTAGATTATCTGATTTCATTTGTAAAAACCCAGTAAAATCTAAATATCCAGGAAATCAACTAAAAAAGAAACAGCCTGGAACCGATCTAGGACATGCAGATATGTGTGCCGAAGTTAACCAGTTAAATAATTAACGTGTTTTCTCATGTAATTTGCAATGTAATTTTTTTTAGAATGGGTTAAATATATACCAAGCATGTGCTTGTACTACGAAATATCTCATTTCCATTTTCCGTTCCAGTATTTTTCTAGCAAAAGGTAAATTTCACCAAGTAATTTTTTACTGGCTAATGCGAAAGTTATTCTTCAAAAATGCTTTGTTCATTGCTGTTATTTCTTATCATTCCACAGTTTTATTCACTATTATTTGCCATAAAGATGTTTGAATGGATTTGTCATCAGCATTTTTGAATGGCGATTTCTGATAAATGAAATGGGGTCAGAATAGCTACTTGGATATTTGGTGAAAGAATATTAGTGGAGCAATCGTGAATAGAAAAGGGGCAACATATGCAAGAGTGTTCTCACATTTTAGAACAAATAATTATTAAATTTTTTAAAACCGATGTCAGAAGGGCCGTAAACCACGGAAATCAATTTCAAGTAACAGCTGCAATTAATGGCAATTTTATGATAAGGAATACATTTTCCCACATAAAAAAAGTTTTCCAAATTTATTGTTCATAAGCTCACAAATTCATAATGTGTTAAAAACTTATAATAATTATCCTTAATTGCAAAAAAATGACCATTTAAACATAACAATGATTAAACGCTGATCAAATTGACAATACAGAAAACTTTCTTTTTGTCACATACTGGTATATGTACATGTACGTAGATGTAAATCTCAATTATTGTGCGGACGTTTTTTTTTACAAACGAGTGCATGAAAATTCATGTACCCCAATTAGTAAATGTGACCCAACTTCATAATGCTTCTGGTATTTAATAAAACATCACAGTTTTGTAAAAAAAAATTTAAAAGGACCAAATTTAGAAACTAAAAGTGGCTAGATCTAGCACAGATTAACTATATATTAATGTGCACTCATCTGATAAAGTAAACCTTTCTAACAAATAAGATAATCAACGCTGAAAACTGTATTACTACCAGTTTCGCATTTAAACTAAACACTGTACCTTTTAAGTCTTCCGTTGTTGTTTTTGTAAAATGATTAAGTCACGAATTTCAATGCAATTAATAACCGAATGAAGTTGGCAGGTAAGGATGAATTTAGCAAAAGTGTCATTGCACTCACTTAACAAAAGAATTTACTAAAATTACCAAATTGGGAAAGCAAAATAGGCAAATTGGGATTAAGCACAAACATTCTAATATCTCATTTACATAATGGCGAACCTTTTCTGAATATTATAAAGTTGTTGCCAACATTATTCTACAGTCGGCATGTTTACCAAACCTACAGTTTAATAAGAGCCTGCTATGCCATAAAATAGCCTAATATGCCCCTGTCAAAACCAAGCTTGTACAAGTATTTGTTGTACTAGTTCACAAACTTATAGCATGTCAAGCTCATCGCTGCATTTTTGATAACTTTCAAATTCATACGGCACAATTTCAGTCTATTAAATGGAATAATAAACCCTTTTGCAACATTGGACATTGAGTGCAAAAGAACGAGAATTCAAAATTAGTTCATGGCTATTTGGGGGAAAAAAGCAGTTTATCAGATTGCTTAAAAGAAGGACTAAGTGCCGTACCGTAAGAACAGTTCATGAAGATGAAATACAATGCGAATAAGTGGCGGAAAAAATCACAGGCGGATCCATAGAGCTAAATACCTTGAAATTTCATTGAAAACATCTGCAAAAAAACACGAAAACTATGCCAGAAGCATTTATATAAATAAAGCATGTTTTCTGTTTTACGCCACAATGACATATGCCTTACATGTTCCATTTATGTTTCCTAAATCTATACTCATAACATAGATACCGCACTCTTGCATGTGTGTTTGCATGACTAAGAAACTATACTGCTGACTATTGCTTAAAAAATTAGCATTTTTTAAAAAAAATTCAATTTTTGAGTACAATTCTAGCTTATACACAGACTGATTTACAAATTCCTTATGTTTTCCCAATAGCATAAATTACATTTGATCCTTTGAATTTGGAATCAAAAATGTGGACATACAAATTTATTGTTTCCAAAGCCATTTGATAAAATTATATGCGAGTAATATGTTAGAAATATAGTGATATATATTTATAACATATTATACACACAGTTTAAAAAAGGAAATATATTTGTAATATAGGACAAATATTTTGGTAATAATATATAACGAAGACAAATATATTCATATTATATTAAAAAATGCATTTTTCATAATGAATACAGTCATGT
>JAQGAF010000913.1:0-38373 GCA_034687865.1 Kryphioiulus occultus | reverse complement strand
CTGAGCATCTTGTTGAAGCAGGAAAGCGGCTCTTTGAATTTACGTGTGATGGTTTAGCGTCTCTTCGGGATTTTTCGTTTTTTTTTCGTTGATTTTTTTTCGTTTTTCTGGGTCGTTTCTCTGTAAATTCTGTATGAAAATCGTTCGTCTGTGCGATCGCGTCTGACAGAAGTTAAAAATATTTGTTTTTCCGATTTAAAATGACTCGGGTCAAGCGTCACTCGACCAGCGATCTAATGGACGATTGGTTGGAATCTCAGGGATATTACAGAAAACACACGGCCAGGGACGGCTCTTGTTTATTTCGTGCCGTTTCCGAACAGGTAAAATAGTTTTTCCAGACTTCGAAAATATCATTTACATTTTTCCGCATGGACCGCATGCAAATTCGCCCAAAGATTGACATTGTCAATTTGGCGTTTCAACCGGAAACGACGAGAAAAACTAGTCCTAAATTGAGTAAATTCTCGTGTTTGGGCTATTTTTCTCCGTGTATTTCAGTATAAAAGGCAATTAAAAGACACCGAGAAGTTGTCCCATATGCGGCGCAGTTACCATCTGGGCAAAAATAATCAAAACACGAGAATTTGGGATCATGTCCTGAAAGCCTTATGCAAATTTTAAAAGGCTGTCAGGAAATGAACCTACTGTAACTTGTCGAGTTTTGACTATTTTTCTCATGTTTCGATATAAAACACAATTAAACGATACCAAGAAGTCATTCTACAAGCCTACGCTACGCAGTAAAGCTCTGGGAAAAAATAACCAAAACACGAGAATTTTTAGGATCATTTTTCTAATAGCCTCATGCAAATTTAAAGCTATCAGGAAATGATCCTAACTAAGCTAACTTTTCGTGCTTTGGTTATTTTTCTCATATGTTTCGATATAAAACGCAGTTAAAAGACATCAGAAAGTCATCCTATAGGCCCTACATGTAGGTTTATGCTTGGCAGTAATTAAAGCGCAGTGCAAAAATAACCAAAACACGAGACTTTTTATGATCATTTTTCTAATAGCCTTATGCAAATTATAAGCTTTCAGGAAATGCTCCTAAATTCTCGTGTTTTCACTATTTTTCTCAAATTTGCATAATAACCAAAACATGAGAATTTAGGATCATTTCTTGACAGCCTATGCAAATTTAACGCTTTCAGGAAATGATCATAAATTATCGTGTTTTGGTAATTTTTCTCATATGTATAAGTATTAAAAGATATCTAGAAATTGTCCCAGGGGTCTAGACAATGCAGTTATGATCTGAGCAAAAATAACCAAAACACAAGAATTTGGGATAATTTCCTGAAAGCGTTATGCAAATTTAAAGCTGTCAAGAAATTATCCTAAATTCTCGTGTTTTGGTTATTTTTCTCATAAGTTTAAGTGCATGTATGAAATTCATCAAGAAGTTTGCGTAAACGCTGGATAAATGGCCAAGCAAATTTATTGCTTTCAGGAAATGACAGCTGATCATATGTCTGCACATTATGCGCCATTAGTAATATCCATGTTCTTGTACTGCAAATTTGATGTGGGACATGATTTGATGTCACAAAATCATGATTTTCAGATGTGACAACATTACCAGCATTCGTCAGTACTGTCAATCCCCCTCCCCACAAATGATGACATAAAACAAAATGATTGATTTTAGTCATATAAACATTTTCAAGAAAAAACAACCAATAGCTCAACAGGTGACATTCATGTATTACGTCACATCTGTTTTTTTTGTGTGTGGGTTGTCGATGATGTCATGGGAGGTCAAACAAATACTCAGGGTGAAAATCTTGTCATCACGATTTGGAAAAAACTTTCGTCTACAGCGGTGTTCTCTGGGTTTTTTTTGTGTTTGTATTGAAAATGTGTTTTTTGTCTAAAATCCATGATTTTCAAGTTAATTTTGATAAAACAAATTTAGCCCTTTTAAGCACAGGCCTAAATTCTTTCGCTGTAATGGATGCGAAGGTCATTTTTCAGAGCATAAAAATTAAATTGCAGAGGGTCGCTCGCTGATGTACCGACAAAGGGGCAATAAAAGAAGACGCTGGTCAAGTTTCGGATACCCTTGCATCCATGGTGTTGACACCAATTGTTGTTTATTTTCACTGCAGCTGCACACGAGTAAATGTTGTAAATGACTTGGTGGGTCATCCTGGGTACATGATAATTACTACAGTATGATGCTATCAGTTTGAAAAATGTCTATTATGTCAGATGATAGAGCTTACATGTATATGTAGATATCATAATCCTTTTACCATTTTGAAATCAACTATACATCATGTAAACACGTGAAAACATTTTCCCCTGATTTTATCAATATTGAACGTTAAAATTTTCCAGTTAAGGTTTGATGATAACAAATATTAAAAATGAAAAACCAGATTAACTCAGTCAAAAATGGTAAGAATATCATATTGGGGAAATTTACTTTCTCATATGCATCATAATGCATCATTGGCCAATGTCCAATTAGACATTATCTTTTTTTGGAATAAATTTTTGAAATTTATTAATTTTCAGGTTTTCCACACCCAAGTCTTTCACCTGGAAGTGCGTATGGCTTGCATTGATTACATGAAAAGGCACAGAGACAAGTTTGTCGAGGTTTGAATTAACACTCATAGTTAACAATTAAAAGTTAATCTGACATTACATATTGTGCAATGTGCTTTATATTTTAACCCATGCAGTTCATCGAAGGTTCGTTCGATAATCACCTGAATAACTTGCAAAACCCGAAGGTAAACTATTCGGGGAAATGTCACAATTAATTTTCAAAGGGATTTTTTTTTTAAATTTGAACATTTTTGTACAACAATTAGGAATGGGCTGGTCAAGTTGAAATGTGTGCCATGGCATCGATGTACAAGTAATTAATATTTTTTTAAATTGTAAGTTCTGCGAAGTTGCCCACGAACAATGCTTAATTATCTTTCTTATTTATACAACAGTCGTGATTTCCTAGTCTTCAGTGAAGTTGGAAAAAATCCCTATAACGTGACTGATCATGGGTGTGAAGACAAGGTATGCCTATGTCAAATTATTCGAGGAATTATTTAAAAAACTGACGTTAATAATAAAACGTTTTTTACAGATAATGTTGTACTTTTCACAAGGCAATCATTATGATAGTGTGTATCTGAGAAACTTCATAACAAATGCAGCATGCTGTCAAGGTAAGTCTCATGTTTGGAATTTTTTTAATGAAATGGAAATATTTACAGCATTAAAAAGTTAATATGTGTAAAAAAAATTCCTTCAACCAATCCCATGCTAACTGATGCAAAATTAGCCTACAAGGGTTTTATTTTGGTTGCTTGAATGTAGGTCAAAAGACATAGTTGTCAACTGACCATTCAAAAACTATACCATTTTAGGCTCATGAGTCATGTGGATACAAACAGGCCTGTTGCAGCACCCCTGCTCCATGTCTTAGCTCAATAAGCCCATTGTTATTAATTTAAAATACCTATCAATTTTAGCTCTCATTTACGAAATTATGTACAAGAAAGTCTTCAGAATGGGCGATGAAGTGGATTTGGCAGTGGAGAAAATGCTTCACGACAAAGCGTATGCAAAACTAAGGAAAGACAGCACTGCGAGTATGGACAGCAACTGGTATGTATAAAGGACATAATGTTATTACAAAATTGCTCGCTTTTTGTAACTCACTCTGATATTTGGTGGTTTTTGGCTTCAGGAAACTTGACATCAAATAATATGAAAAATAGCGATGTTATTTGCGTGTTTATACGTTCTTTAAAACATATCTTTGAATTAGATGGTAGATTGACTTTGGAACCTACATGTAGAGTGTATTGCATAAATTATAACTGCACAAGATTCTCCCACAAACCCTGCAATAATTTAGAAAAATAGAAATAATTTAAAGTTTTTTAAATGGCTTTAGCGGAGTTGCCGATTACCTTCTCGACCTGGAAGACGAACCTTCTAGGGATAGCAAAGAAAAGGTGAGCTTTGTCGATTTTCAGTGACAAGTTTGAGAAAACTGTGCAAATCCTTCATGATTTTTAAAAAATCCAATAGCTTACAAATCATCGTTTCGATGTTTTCTTTTTTTACATAGCTCAAAATTTTCGTTAAATTATTGAAAACCAGAGAAACTGTTCCTTGCACATTCAATCTTTTGCAAATCCATTTTTCACAAACTTGCTTACTGAATCAAACATTGATAATTAATTTTAAGAAGTGAAAAGCTTGAAATTGTGTTGCGTTTCTGACATTCTCAGGACTGCGGCTCGGAAATACGCAAAGCGTTAGCCCAGGGATTCCCACCATTTCCCTACAAGGTAGCGAAGGCTCTCGACGCTGAAATATATCGCAACGTGGAGTTCGACGTTTGGAATGAAGCTAAGAAGGGTAATGCTATAAACACCTGTTCACATTCAATTATAGAATGTTCAATTATTCAATTATAGTTAATTGCAAATTAACTAAACTTATTTCTGTGCCATTTTCAGACGAAACTGTGTTTGAGCCTGGAGTCAAGTGTTTGGTAATGACCTTAAATCGAGAAACTCGATCACGTTCGACATGAAATTAAAACTGATTTTTGTTCTTAGGTTCATCTGGAGAAGAACGAACCCGAAGTCTACCATGCTCACATCCAAGAGATGTCTCCGGACAAGGGCCCTGTGACAGTGTACATAGTAGAACTAGGGAAGAAGTAAGTGGCTCAACTTTAGAAAAATCATGTAATGCGCGTGTTTTCTAATAAATTTTGCTTCGACTTTGCAGGCAGACTGTGGACTACAGTAATCTGGAGCCGTTGCCTCTGACTTACAACAAAGGTACTTATCTTTTTTAAGTTTCGGGGTCGGTTAGCACGTGCACTTTACGTCAATGAAAAGTTTTCCATGTTAAAGCTTCTTGGCAAACAGTCGGCAAAAGTTACAAAACATTCACTACTTACTACAACAAACCGCATGTTAGCGGCACCATGCTCGAGATGGGTGCGTTTAGAAAATACGGATAATAGCGGGGAAAACAAATGACTGACGGGCTCATTTTGTTTTTGTTACTTTTGCAGACAAATATAAGGGCAAGAAGAAACTTTTCAAGAAATCAAAATTCAAGGTAAGCATGGTTCGGGGGATGAGTGCATTTGGAAATTTCCAGTGCGGAATATCCGGTTTCATAATTTCTTAGCAGGAATTACCTTTTCCGCTGCCTCTGCCTGGTGGCCGAGGACTGCCCCCACGTCTCCAGCCTCAGCAGTCCAACTACGAGGCTCCCGTGGTGCCCATGGGGCGTAGCGTCCCGTACCAAAGTGGGCCGAGGTAAGGGTATCTCAAAAAACCATTGCATGTCTTCTCTGAAATGCATCTTAAATGGACATCGTTGTTTTTTATGCTCAGGAATCCAGGTCCCCACGTTAAATGGCTTTCACCTGTATTACAAAATCAAAGGTCTTGTTATTCTACCTGTCTTATAGATCACTTCCTGGTGACATCCCACAAAGTTCCCGCACATTTAGTAACAAACTGAAATTGTGCCGAATTAAATTGCTTTTCAGATATCGTCCTCGTAGCAATGGTGCAAGAGGATACTATGTGCCGCAGGTCAACGGATCGCAAGAACAACAAAACCACCAGGTTTTTGAAAGCAAGGCAGCTTACAACAACAAAGAGTCAAATTCTTCACCCTCCTTACAGGTACGTGATTGAACCCGATGCAAAGATATTTCATGGCTTGTTATTGAAACATGACGTTTTAATTTTTCAAATGTTTCAGAAGTCCAATCCTGCATCAACGACCGTGACCTGGGTGAAGTCGATCGGGTCGGTAGCATCGACCACCCCTGCCTATCAGTCAGGCACAGTCTCCACCAGCCACCTCAGTACGAGTTTTAAAGTCACGGGACAAATTCATTACTGTAGAACCTGTCCAAACAAATACTATCTAAGTAGCATCCTCTCTGAATTATTATTCAGCACAGGTCCCCAGGATATTAGTTCAGACAGGTTCTACTGTACATATCGCTAATTTGCTGCAACAACGTCATTATTCGAAAATCGTGATTTTTCAGGAGATGCATCTGAAGTTTAAAAATACAATGTCAACAAAGTGGAAAACACAAAAATAAAACTGAAAAACGACAAGTCTTGGGGAATCGTACGACAGAAGAAAACCCATTCAAAAATAGACTTCATCCACCGTCCCTCTGTAACTCAAATGGCCTTGAATTTTGAGTCATGACGTTGTTGCAGCATATGAATGATATATTATCGGTTACGGCTAATTTATATATTTTGTTGTGTTTCAGATAACAATAACGGTGGGATGTGCATCAGCAATAACGAGGTATATTTCTAGCTTGCCAATTCAGAAATTGGCTGTGTGTATTTGCTAACATCATATGCCTTCTGCATCCCGCAGGTTTTGCCGACCACATCCTCGGTCATTCCTCTGCAGATGGCTTCCCCGGTCCCTCCACTGGTCAAGGGTGGCATGTCCGAAGCCATGCCCATTCAGTACCCTCCGTCCACCAGCAACCCCCATGGCATTATCCCCCTGACCGCACCAACCACTCCACCTCATTCCTCGGCAGTCATCCAACCGCTGAACCACTCCCCGCTGGCGCCTTCGTCCTACTTGACCTCGCCGCAACAAGTGTCCATTTACCCTTGCCAGTATTACCAAGGCGTTTATGTGCCAATGGAGCCCACCGTGCAACCCGTAAATTATTCGACTCCTCGTTCTCAGGATCCTAATGGCACTGACTTGCCCCTACAAGGTAATGTCAGTTTGTTCCATCAAACATTGTTGCTAACGGAAATCTGGCAACACGTTGAAGTGTGACTGGTTGTTTCATTTCTTCACACAGATTTGGCGACGTTGCGATACTTCTTCAATCTAGGCTGTGACGTGAGTATCTTTTGTCTTAAAAGCTTGATAGCTACATGCATCTCGAAGTAAAGCGAGGCATGGAAACTTGGCTGCTTTTACATTTCCGGGATTTAACTACCGTATTTTTCCTTTTGTGAGATGCTCAGTGGCAGTTTTTCCACTTTTGTAGTCTTCAAAAATGGGGTGTCATAGATTCAATGGCGATTTACAATCCCAAGTTTTTTTTCCAAATTTTCTGTGCTATGTTCACTGCACCACACTTTGTTATTATGCAGAAAAGGCAAGGAAGTTTGGTCATATCTTCTAATGTGAAAGTTGTAATGTAAAGTTGAATTATTGTATTTCGTTCATTTTGATTCCTTATTGCACATCAAAATGATACGTTTCAAAAAGATTGTGCTACGAAGCCCCCTACTGAAAAGAAAACTTGTTATGTTTGCAGAAAATAATGGAAATAGCTGCATGTTGATATTTCCACATCCGACTAATATAGGTATTTCATACATCGATTATAATGTTTATTGAGGTTTTTCGGCAAAGTTGCCCTTTGCACAATGACAAAAAACCCCACTAAGGCATATTGGTTCCTTCTATTTGGTTTCATTATGACAATAGTGAAATTCGACAAATTAAAATGAATTCCGGGCATCTGAGTACTCCTAATTAAAAATCCAAAGTCAAAAAACTGCATTAGTACTTCGATGTTGAGTGAATCCCACTATTAAACAAATTCACGTTAAAAGTCGAGGGAAATTGAAATTTTGAACCAGGAAAGTTGGGATGTTATGTTACTGAAGTTGTGAGAACCCCGATGTACGTCAATGTAGAAACCGTGACAATTCCACATTTTCGCAAAAATCACCTATACGGTAGTTATTTTTTACAAAGTTGACTATGGTTTAAAGTTAACATCGATCCATTTCAGTATTTCCGCGGCGCCTTGATCCCAGTGCCTCCCGCCACCCAGTACGCCATGTGGAACTACGGCAACCAGGTTGCCTACCCGACCATCAACGGTTTCCTGACACCCGTGTCCAGCACTGACGGCTGCGAGGGCATGGAGGACCCGAGCTCCGGGAGCACCGCTGGACTCTCGCCCGTCGACAATGGCATCGAGGCTGACAGAGTGCCCTACGACGGCATGTACGAGCCGACGTACATCTACGGCTCCTCTCCCATCGGCTTCATGCCTGCGGCGATGTACCAGCCCCTGGACTATTGCGCTCCCATCCCCAACCTGGTGGGGGACTTCAAGAGCGGGTTGGTGCTCAACGACCAAGGGGTGTTGTCGTTGAACTCCACTTCCTCGCCCATCCAAGTGGCACAAACGCCAACCCGACGTCGCTCCGACTCTTGCGGTTCTACGCACTCCCAGTGCAGCAACCAGGAGTGGAACCACTGCAAGCCCCATCCCTGCAGCGTAGCCAACACTTCCGAATCTAACTGCGTGGGCTACAAGGGCACCACGTCATTCTTTCGACATCCGTCTCCCAGAGGCAGTGCTTCGGGCCACTTGCCTCCACGGTTTCAGCGCCGCAGCGGGTCGCCGCAGAAGCAGCCCACCAGCCCGTACCGCAACCAGTCCTTGGTGCAGGTGGGCGTGGCTCCGGGTCAGTCTCCATTCCCCATTGTACCCGTGTGCAGTCCGATGATGGCGGCATCGCCGCCCACCATTGGCCCATACACGAGCAACGCGACGCTGGTTGCCCAAGCGCCATACTTCAACGCAACGCCGCCAACTGCCGTGATGTACCCTACCGGACATCCTCAACACGTGTCCTTTGTATCGGCACCTGCCCAGTAATCTGGGATCTGCCGCACTGCCAATGCTCAAAACCTCACGAAGGTCCCTACTGCCCTTTTTCAGTTCAAATTGCAAAAGCTTTCTGGTCAATCGTCTCGTATCCAATTTTCTCACGTATTAATGAAAGTGCAATGTGTTTTACTCAAAGGAAACTGAACTGTACTATGGGAGAAAATAACGAACTTGCACATTACATCAAAACGTGGTGCTATAGCCATCGATTGTGATTTTACGTCAGTGGAAGCACGACAGCAACGTCCAAATTATTCTTTCCCTATCGTTTTTTTCCGACACAACCCCATCAAGAATCGAGGCAAAATTAATCGTTGGAACTAAATCAGGATTAACTAAATTTTGCGTTCGAATTGGTATCCGTTTTACCGGAAAGCTTAAGTTGAGTCCACAAATCTTCACAGATTCTCACTCCACTGCTCATCAATGCTTTTCTACTGGTTGTGATCAAGGAGATAAATATTGAAATATTTTGGTAAAGATTTTGGGGTGTTAATCTATGAAAAGCCCTTTGTTGTCTATCATTTGCGTTTTGCACTAACATTTAAATTGTGCCAATGTTCCTAATAGAATATTCATTATCCAGTTCCAAAAAAAATGTGATTATGTGTTCAGCGGAGAACTTCCGCTCCATCATTTGTTACACACTTGATTTGTATTAATTTTGTTGAAGTTTATTTACCCTTGTTGACTTTCCATCAAACTTGTAAAATTTACCAAAGTTTAAAGCAGCCATTTTGTTACTTTATGTTCGATAAGTTTTGTTTATGTTATAGCCTAATGATGGCTCCTATTCAATCAATTTTTGATTAATTAATAAATATTCAGCATTAGAAAATGTAAAAGTGCGTTTGTTTTACTTTTCTTGTTTGGCGTGGTTTCAATGGGAGTTGACGATTGACATTTTAAGTTTGTTTTTACAGCCACAAAATGTAATACACCTTTGAAAAGTGCAAGTCTGAGAAAACTACCTTAAAACTTCTGCAATTTTTGAAAGGCTATTACGGCAATTCATGAACTACAATGGGGTGGCTATGAATGGGTTGGCTGTACATTTCCTTGAAGATGTATGGATGGTGGAAAAGCTTACAAAATTAATTTTTGCATAAGAATAAATCTCTTGATATTTAGTTGGTAATAAACTTGTTTAAAATTTAATTAAATTAAAGGTCAGGGGATATCGGGGAAATAAATTGTGAAAGGGTAGTCACCCTCTTCAAATGTCCTAATTCTGTAGTTCATTTATCCGTTTCCTGGACTCGTTTCTTACGAATTTATTTTATAACTTTCAAAACCAAATTTTTCAAGATTTTGATCACAAGAAAAAAATGTGCCTTCCATGAATAATTCATGTTGAATTTATGGCGCGTTTACACTATATCACAAAACCTTGTCATATAACAAATTAGTTTTTAATTCTGATATACAACATGTTATATAACACCCATTCGATCCCATGTGTCATTAATACTACAAGAAGGTAAATAACATTTTCAAACAAGTTGTATAACTTTGCTATATAACACGTTTTGTAATGTAGTGTAAACGCGCTTTTAGGTTGATTGCTAAATAAATACGTGTCACATGTGTAAATAAATCAATGGAATTTTCTAAAGGTGTGTTAACAATAAACGATATATTGCAAAGTTATACAACTTGTTTGCATCTTGTGCATGTAGTATTGATGACCCAAGTAATCGAGTGGGCGTTGCACAACAAGAGTTAAAAACTAATTTGTGATATTACAACGTTTTGTGATATAGTGTAAACGCATCTTAATGGCCAAATGTCCAATGATGGTTCCTACACTGTATAAACTATAGCTCGTTTTTTTTAATTTTCCAGGAATGGTGGGAAATTTGAATGAAGCTCAGTTGCTGCTCAGTTATCCTGAGATTATTGTATTTCTTTTGCTAATCAAAGCAACTAACTCTCTGAGACTGTGTCACTAAGGGCTGTGCAATTAACATAAGAACTGATACATAAAACAGTCAATCTTACCTCGTTCGAGCTTTTTATCACCCTAATTCACACTTTGATTCGAAGGTTTCCACACCAAAATCGCACATGATTTTCAAAGAAAACAATCCCGACCTCCAAATTTCGCGCATTTCACGATTGCACCTTTGGTGCATCTAAACCTGGAACGAATAAAACTTAACAGATTAGATTGAAATCTGCTGTTCCTTATCGAGCAATGTCACGGGATCGAAATGCCATAACAGTGAAAGGTCGAAATAAGAGTTGAAGGCGTAATTAACCGCCTCGTGTCGTAATTTACCTAAGACTGATTCAAGGATAAATTACTAAAAAGCAAGGACCTCAAATGGCGCTGAATCGAAGTTTGACCGTGATGGTCACCTTGTTGACCTGGACTGTGGCTTCGGTAAGTTAACTACACTGTACATGTATAAATTTGGTATAAACCTATCCCCTATTGACGCGCAGTAATTACAGTACATGACATCATGTACTTTCGAGAGCTACAGGCTGGCAATTCTCCAGCCTTCACAAAATCTTAATTTGTTTCTGAAGAAACCATATTAATTTGAAAGAATTTCGGAAATATTACAAATTTAACGTTTTCTTTACCAAATTCGAGCTAGTTCGAACTAAATATAGAAATTCGAACTAAAAATATATTGTAAATGATGGAATGTAGTCCACATGTTTATACAGTATACTGCATTAGTACATGTAGGCTATAATGAAAACTGCTTGGTAAAGGGAACGTTCAAGTACAGTGTTTCCGAAAATAACACGGGGTTATGATTGTTAATAATCCAAAAACTAAACAATTTCGGTTGCATCTACTGGCATGTCACAGTAAAAAATTTTAGTTTTGACAGTATAGGTTTTACAACTTGTTTGAAGATGAGAAAAAACAATGTTATTAACATCTTATAGTATTGATGACCCACATAATCGAGTGGGTGTTATTTGTTACCAATGCTTTGGCCAACAACCCTCTCCCTGTTGGTAAAACTTTTAGAAAACACTGGTAGATATAGTAAATTTCTATTGAATCTTTGTCAATGGATTCGCACAGTGTGTAAATTTGATTCAATAGCAGAATATTGGATAGAACTGATATCACAGAGATCGCTGCCCCGTTTAAAACCAACAAGATCATACATGCTGGTCAAACACACGTACAAAAACAAGTTGAGTCTTCTATCTCCCAATCTGTGAACGTTTGGAAGTTGCACTTGGTAAATAATACTGAACTTTCGCAGTCAGTATTTGGGGGTGGATTTATATTTGGGGAATTTCAAAAGCATTCAGTCGACGTTAATACTGGATGAGGGTTCGCGCTCGGTCCCCTGAAAAGCCAAAACAATAGTTTTGTCATCGAAACAAAAACAGATAATTTAACATGTTTGGGCCAACTGTTCGAGTACTTATCGCAGTGATATTTATTGCTTGGATTACATTATGCCGCAACGTTGGACAGGTAGGAATTATTTTAAAGCATACTAAACATGTTGTTTATCAGTTACCATAGATAAATACACTTAGTTTCCCAAACCTGAGTAAATTACCCAAAATTGTGTAAAGGTGGTTTTCCTTCGGGCAATGATGCACCTCAATTTCCCATAAAAATGTAGAATAACGACAGGGTTCCCCCAGAAATGACATTTTCAACTTCCCTGACCTTTCAAGGTTTTAAAATAGATTTGTATGACCACGCTGACCACTGAAAATGCAAAAAACATCACTTATGTATTCCACATTTTCGATTTTTGTGTTAACCAATAATTGTCTATATGCAAAATGTACTTTTGGATTGTTGATTTCCCTGACTTTTTTCAAAGTAAACCAACTTTCCCTGACTTTTCCAGGCAATTTCAATTTTCCTGACTTTTTCAAAGTAAATCTACTTTTCATGACTTTTCCAGACCTTTTCAATTTCCCGTACTTTTCCAGGTATTTCAAGGCTGGGGGAATCCTGAAGAAGTTCTTTAAAAGTGATCAGTGCAGTCTGTACTGATACTCTAGAACCCAGAGTCTAGACGGTCTGAAAAAAAATATTTATTAGATTAAATTATTCCTACTGATAAACATAATTTATATTTAATCTGGATTGTGGAAAAAGGAGTTTCCGATAAGCTACATGTATGTTGGATAACAAAGCCTTTTTAGATAACTAGGGAAAACGTTTGAGAATCTTGGCGATGCAAATCCATGTTTATAACACGTTAGTACATGTAACTGGTGCCCGAATACCAAAATAGATATACTTGATCACTGTATTTACATCAGTTTAAACGTACATTCGCCAATGTTTTCTTTCCAAGGGTCAAGAATTGTGTACATCGGACAGCGAGTGTCCATCCGGCAGCAATTGCGCCAATGAGAGCAACATAACTGACCCATCGAGAACAGTGTGCAGTCCTCTGCGACAGTGCATCAACTGCAATGTTTACAATAGGAAAAACATCACCAACTGTTCGACCAACTTACTAGAGTGTGGCGAATGTTTAGAACAGTGCGTACTTAATTAATAAGCTAAGTTCACAACTATACTTGATTCTGAAATAATCAAGCGGTGAAACAGTCACACAATAACAACAAATGCAGTTATTGGCTACTCGCATCATTTTTTCATTATAGTATTGTTAATTTCTTGATTTTTATGGCATTTTTCAGCTACATAGATGCCGAAACAAACGAAGATGGCCAGGTAGCAGACTGCGTCTTTGGTAAGTGTTTGCGTTTAATGATGGTCATAGATGGCGCTGACGAGCGCTCAAATTAATGTAAGTCTGTTTAGTCGATTGGCTTGTCATCTATACATAGCCAATCATTAAAATTAGAATACAGTGTATAAGGAAAAACTGGTTTAAAGGTAAAACTACAAATGGCTTTTTGCGAAATATTTATGCAGTAAGCCTGTTCTTGGAAAGTGAAACTCACTGCTGACAGCTAATTAATTCGTGTATAATTTGCATCACAGTCTCCTCAACGCCCGAGTACATGAACGTCCTCCTGATTTTCGCCATAATTTTGCCAGTAGCTGGTCTACTGGTCGTGGCCTTCAGTCTCTGTCTGGGAAAATTGTATCATCGAAGAATCGTCCAAAAAGCCAAAAGTGCGGCCCAACTAATGGACGAAGACTACCTTAATCAACAACTGTGAATTTACCCATTCATAATATGCCAAACATGTACGAGCACGTATGGCTAAACATTTTTGGATAACATTTTTATAACAAAAATATAGAGGGAGTAAAGCGTGATTCTCGTTCTCTCTAATAAGTGGTCAAGTCAAGCTTCTCAGTTGCACGTACATGTACAAAGCTTTACAGTGCAATCTTAGTATAATTACGTTACAAGTTGGCAACACATGAGACCTAAACATACTGTATGTTTGAGGTTCTGTGATTACAAACTGCCCCTAACCAAAAATAACATAACAAAATTATCAAAAATGTAATATAATGAAATATTATTAAAAATCACAGATGGACAGCTAATTAATTTCAATGCTAATCAGCTAATCATTTCAATAAACATTTGACTTAAACAATCCAAAACGTTTTGAAACATACGTTTGAAGTTCTATGGCAGAACTGCTATTAACCAAAAAATATTATTAAATTAAATTTACCATATGGCCAGCTAATAAAGTGTAATGCTAATCAGCAAATAATTTTACTTAACATTTAGCATAAACAGTCCAAAACTAAAAAATACGTATCTTTTTTAAACATTCTTTAAACATTTTTGAAACATTTCTTACTGGCTGTTGAAAACTTGGCAGCAATGAAGATATAAACACATATTTGAAGTTCTATGATCACAAACTGCCCCTAACCAAAAATATCACGTTATTAAAAATAACAAATGAGCAGCTAATCTATTTCAAAACTAATCAGCTAACGATTTCAATGAATATTTGTCATAAAAAGTCCAAAAAATTAAAATCAGTCTATATGGCATTTCACACAAATTACTATTTTTGAAAATATTAGATTTTAAAAAGTTGGCAGCAAGTAGAAGACCTAGGTTACATGGATACAAAATGCCCCTAACCAAAAAAAATAATTATAAAATTTAATTTAATTTAATGTTATTAAAAATAACAAATGAACAGCTAATAAATTTCAGTTTTAATCAGCTTACCATTTCAAAGCACATTTTTCATAAAGTCCTAAATTAAAAAATCTCGCTATATTAAATTAAATATCATGTTATTAAAATTACATTTTTTTTTGACAAAAATTACTATTTTTAAATGTATTACTTTACAAAGAAAAAAACAGACCTTTCTCGTGATTTAAAAGCAAATATCGAAATAATAACGGCGTTCTACTAAGATAAATTATATATACGCGTATCAGACGTAGGTATATTTTCCTTTATCGTACAAAACCATTACCATTATCTACACGTACACGTACTTTATCATTACGACTAACTCATTTTGTACTGTAAATGTGTCTTTTTTTTTTAATGCGTGCGCAACTCAACTTTGTACATAGGACGACGTATCAATAAATTATATAGTGTTTAATCTGTCGCAATAAACAAATTTACTTCGTCCTATTGAACCCGATCATTGTTCACTCGATTGGCATTATCTCACGCCACGTATAGCCTCGTTTTATTTGGTTGAGGAGGACGATCCCTCGCCCTTCCTTAATAATTCCGAGTTTTGGCAAAATCGCTAAAGTAGACAAAAGTACACGAATTTCTGTATCTTATCTGGAGATTTCCGAAGCAACCGAATGTCAACTGAGGGCTGCTGACTGAGCCCAACTCAAGGGTAAACGCGTTGTTCGCACTTATTAAGCAAAACCACCTTCAGCCCAGGGAGATTACTGCCAAATTAAACATGCCATAAATTGGGCTGATCCATCATCGTCACAATCTCGAAGAAACGAAATTGCGTCGCATTTTGAAACAAAATGGCGAATGTTCTGCATTTCAAACTTATCGCAGTCACCATAATCGTCACCATAACACAAGCTCGTCTGGTAAGTGCTCTTATTTCTTCACAAATAAGCAGTGAAGTTTTTGGGGCCAATTTCCAGTGCTTTTCCTATGGTGAGCTCGCCAGCGCCATCTAGCGGCAGTGTGTTTTCAGCTGGAAATTTGGCTTTTTCACCTTGATTTCCGCCTTAACCTTTTGGAGAATTTCAGCCCCATGTCAGCATTCGTCATCATTTACAGACCCCCTCTCCCAAATGACGACATAACCATTCATCAATTTTCGATTTGAGCTACCTTTTTATAAAATTTAGATCAGAAATAATTTGTAGTCCTACAGCACATTAAACGCATGCATGACATTGATATTCAAACTGAGCTCATCGATTTTTTTTTATAAAAATCGAGATTTTAGAATTGATTAAACAATTTCATGAGTTATTTACAAAATAATCTATAGCCTACAATCACAAGTTAGATCAGAAATGAAGAATTTTATCCCATGCAGTACGTGCATGTCAAGTAAAAACACGTATGAATTAAACAGTGATATGCAAACAGTTTTTCATAGAACATTTAGAGGGGTCCACAATTTTTTTTAATCAAAATTTAGATTTTAGAACTGCTAGGAGTAAGAGGGCAAACATTGTTCAATTTCCACATTTCTGCTTGATTTACATTTGATTAAAATTGACATTCTATGATAATTTCTTATATTTGTATTGTTATTTCTAGCATCCAATTTTAAAAGTATTTTAAATATGCAATTTTGTTTTATAATGATAAATACATGTAATGCAAATATAAAAATTACCATAATATATCAATTTTGCATGGTCAAAACTAAATTCAAGCAGGAATATAAAAATTGTAAAATGTTTGCCCCTTTACTCCTAATGGGGTTAAAAGATGTTATAAGTTTGAAGACCACTGAAATTAAAGGAAAACGGCGAGTCGTGGTGTAATTTTTGCAAAACTTGATCACAAATTATGAATTTTTAACAAACTATTTTATAAAACAACAATGATGACCTCATCATTTGGCCATCCCATCACACTCCCAGATGACGACATAATACTTGATAGATCTGATGGTCATTTTCAGATTGAGAGGGACTGTAGTCACGACCACGATTGCAAACCTCACGAATTTTGCGACGCCAGTGCTCAGCTATGTCAAAGTTGCGTCGACTGCGGAATCTACAATCGCCAGTTCGGCGTCGTGATTTGTCCGAAGACTGCTAGAGAGTGTGGCAATTGCTTCACTGGGTATACTTACAAACTATTCCCCAACATACACCTACATATGCATGTGTTATTAGTACCAGTTGTGAGTTGCTTCGATATTTCGTCACAGGTACGATGTACCCCACAGTGAAAAGTTGGAAAACACGGAAATATGCGAAAAAGGCAACAGAATATTCTCGAGAAGTAGGTATACCATGTGTTTGTGTGGGAACTAAAAGAATCACGAAAGTCAACTTGCCTTTGATTTCAGAACTGAGTTCCACGAATGAGACTGATTCCAATGAAGATGAATCGGATGCTGTGGCGACCTGGGTTTACGTGGTTTGCGTTATCGCCGGTCTGTGCGTGGGTTTTGCGGTTGGCGGGGTCGGCGGCATCCTGGCATACAAATTATATTTTCAGAGAAAACGTCAGCGGAAATCGAAAAACAAGGATGAAAAATGCTACGAACTACGTGAGTTTTTAACTTTTAGTTGGGATGTATACCTTTTCGAAAATCCATGATGTCACATTCGGGAGTCCTCTCGAGGTCAGTGAGCGGTTTATATTCACTTTAGAGCGTCTTCCAAACACATTTATCCTAAGAAAGACAAGTTTTAATTAAATTACAGTTTAAATTCAAAACAAGTTAAAACCTATCTACGAATGTGGAATTTGCGTTCCGTTGCGAAGAACGAATTCACGTGCGAAGAACGAGATCACGTGAGAAGAACGAAATCACGCAGGATTTTAGAACAAGAAACGTGTTTGAAACGAAGGAATGAACATTCGTTCGATTCGAACATGTTCCTCCCCATTTCGTTTAAATGTTTGTTAATTAATGTTTTAGGATTCAATAAATGCAATAATTAATATATTCTAACAGATGAAATGCTGTCGGAAACCCGAAAGCAGTCCTCGAGTTCACTAGGTAAAGTATGCTAACGTGTAGTTGCATTTCGTTTTTAATGGAAAAGTGGTGTTAAAAGGGATTCTCATTTTAGAAAGGGGCGAGATTGCCTATGGATTAATAACGAATAACACCAAGCACTTTTCGAACGTCAAAAACCCCGATTCAAGACTCGACCAAGAAGTGTAAGTAGAATTACATTAAATACTGTATACATGCTTATAATTTCATGTGAAATTTTCACTATAGTATCCCTCTGCAAGGCAATACAGCTCCCGTGGTTAGCAATAGCTTGTACTACGGTATGTAAAGCCAAATTAACACAGCCATCATTACGTGACAATGTCAACGTGTGTTAATTATTTATATCCTCATTTATATTTCAAGCTGATGAGGATAAGAGGATTTGATGTACATGTACTCGCGCTGAGCTTGGAAACGAAGTGGAGCAATCGCTATATTCTTCCGTCCGTGGCTTGGACACATCATTTATTAAACCAGTTATTACCATACGGCTAATTGTTGTCCGTTTATCAATAATATATGATACTGTCCTGGATATTTTGATTGCGCTAAACAGAAATATTTCAGTTCATAACCGAGGGAACTTTTATATGAAAAATTGTGATAAGTAGAAATGAAACCAGCAGGTACACGATCAAATTTATTGTGGCAAATGGTGATACGTGTATAACTAACTGCGCATTAGCTACAGTGTAGCTGATTAACAGCACAACCGGACCAATGGAAAACGAAATTTCTCTCATTTTTCTTCTTTCGATAAAAGATAAATTACTTAAAACAAAGTGGCTTAATATATGCAACGCCTGTATATTGTCTTCCGTGTAAAGTAATTCATTCGGCTGGGTCTATAAACCAGTAGTTATCCAACTTATTGGACTTGTGAACCCAATTTACATGCTTTGAAAATATTGATGATTAAGCTTTAGACGAATTAATGGACTATACTGTTACTCTCGCACACGCACATCATAATGACCAAGAGCCCTACTTTCATTAAATGTACAGGGTGATCATAAAGTCCTACCCAGGGTGACTGGCCAAATCTTCAATTCAATTTCCGTGACTTTTCCGGGTTTTACAGACACTTTTAGGAAAATTTCCGGATAATTAAAAGCAAACGCGCTTTTTACGGATTTGACGTACATGTACAGTACTTATGTTCTTGTTAGGGTTTTTAATATGGTGAAAAATGAATGTCCCATTTCAAATGCAATATGGATTTTACCTACAATTTTGTAAAAAAAAAATACTAGTATTAATGATTAAGGGAATGCAGTGGGCCAAATTTTTGAAAAATGACAAGAAATAATGGATTTCAAACTGGATATCAAACATTGTGTTTTTGTAGACTACTTTCGAAAATTTAAAAATTATTCATGATGGAAACGCTGTAGAGAATTTTTTTTTTTTTAATTGATTCATGTAATAATTTGACAAGTAGCCAACTACCGTCTTTATAATTTGGGAACGCCATATACGAAATTTAAAAAATAATTAGCCGATATAATGGATTTTATGTGTATTTTAGTGTATTTTTATGATAATTAGAAAATGTTAACGAAAACGACATAGGCTAAATTTTTAGATAAAGTACATGTAGATCACAAATACAGCTTTTCTAATGCTTTCCTGAGATTTCCAGCCATTAAATGAATTTCCCTGAATTTTTCAAACCACATCAATTTCCCTGACAGCTTGCTTTTGCAAAAAAAAAATGATATGGGCGTAAATATTAATATCTACGAAAACGCCAGAGGCGAATTTTGTTTGAAACAAATTTAAAAAAATGGATTTTAAAGGTATTTTCATTAAAGTAATTTTTACATATTTTTAGGCTTCTTAGAATTAGTCTTCAAAAGAACACGTAGGCAATTTTTTTAAACTGATGAAAATAATCAAATTTTAATACGGTTTTTATGACCTGAATGGATGGGAAATTACTCAGTTTTACACTGGATTTCTTATGAAATTCATTTCCAATTAATTTTTCACATAAATTGTCATTTTTACCCAATTTTTCACATTTTTCACCCAAGGGTATAAATTTTCACATTTTTCACACTGGCCAAATACAGTACCTGGGATAGGACTTTATGACCGATCATGTATCGATTTTGTGATCATGACATTCATGCCAGAAAGTTTCCAAAGATGGCGTCCGAGGGAAAAGTGAACATATTTATTGCACCAAAAATAAATAAATTAGGAGTCGACCTCCAGGTCGATTGTTTACTCTTCGCACCGCGTAATAAAACCGAGATTTGCCACGAGCCCACGATATTATTCAGCGGTGACGTCGGACATTTTCCGCTGACTGCGCTGAGATTTCAACATTTTGCAGGCTGTTTTTTTATGTATACACAGTACAAACACCGGGGAAGATCTTATCTCGTGTTTATGTACACGCGTGCATGGCAGGACGTGTTTTCAGATAAACTTCCTATGTAATGTTATCGATGTAGGATAGTGGGCCTACCTCGAATTGGGTTAACTTCGTTCTGTTCCAGCAGCAGGACCAGCAACCAGTACCCCATGTCGTCGTTCAAAAGCTGGATTTAGCACGTCCTGAAAGGAAACAGAAATCAGCATCAGCAATGGTTTCAACGAGCCAAGATGGCCGCCGACCAACTATTCAGCTAGTTTGGACAGTTCTGGTAGCTGTTGCCTGCATTCGGAATGTCGTTCTTGTAAGTGACCATACAACTCAATTATACGCCACAATGATATTATGAGGTGTTCAAGTATTATGTTATTATCTGATGGAGAGGGAGGGTGGGGGGTTTGGGAAAATGATGTCATTATTGCAGACAGTCAAGCAGTACGGTGGTAGAATAATGTAGGAATTTTTTCTTTAAAAAATCAATAAATTACTGCAGTTTAGAGCATTTCCTACTTTTTAAATGTAATTGCTCATATAAGATTTTTGTTCTCATTTTTTGATATGCAAATATCTGATTTTGTTGAAAATTTTGACCAAACATTTCAGAAAAAAATATTTTAGTGAACTAAATAACCACCGGTTCTCAAACTTTGGACCACAACTCAATTATACGCCAGAATTATATTATTTTTCACAAAAGCGCGTTTAAGAGAACGCCATAGGCGAAATTTAAAAAAAAAACTAACCATAATGCATTTCCAAAGAAATTCTTAGAAATATTAATATTCAAGAGAATGCCATAAGCCATTTTTTTAACTAGTAGGGCCTACTCTTTACAAAAAAATTTTAAAAAATTTGCATGTGTGTAAATATTAGAATTTAAGCGAACGCCATAGGCGAAGTTTAAAAAACACGAGCCATAATGCATTTTAAGACATTCTTAGATATATTAGAAATATACATATTATGTGAGATAAGACAAAACTTAACCAAAAAGCCATACAAATGCAATGATTTAGCGAATTATATTACAAAAACAAAAAACGGAAATCATGATTTTGTCATGACATAATACTTGAATGTTCAAATATCTCGATAATTTGCTTGTTATACAGGCCCAGAATGCTTGCATCTCAGACGAAAACTGCCAGCACAACGAATTCTGTGATTTAGGCGTGGGAAACTGTATTTTGTGCCTAGACTGTTCCTTGTACAAAAGAAACAGCACAGATGCGGAGTGCCCCAAAAATGTGTTTCGAGACTGCGGGGGTTGCCTAGAGGGATTCGAGTAAGTTCACCGTAATTCTTATAGTGAATAGTTTAAAATCGAACTAGCTCGTGAAATTCCTTATACATGTATCAATTATTGAACAGAAACATTATATTTCACACAGGCAACATATCGAGGGTGGTTCCATGCAAAGTGATGTCAGTATCGTACACGAAGTCTGTCAACCTATAGGTAAGTTTACTTCATCTACAGTAATCATTAATCCCAGATCAATATTGAGGTTGACTCAACCATGAATTGCTCATCCAACCCAGTTGAATCCCAGCCAACCGACCAATCTATCACCAGTACATCCGAAGCTGGGAAAACAACAACAACCAGACTGGCCACAACAGCAGAAACAACAACCAAACTAAGCACAACATCAGCAACAACAACAAGAGTTACAGATTCTAATGTCCAAATGACTGACAAATCAGTCAAAGGAGTCAAACCTTATCCTCATAGTGCTGATAGCACCAGTACAATTTTGACCCGAACTGTTTCCGATCTTTTCGGTGTCCCACCCACCAACCATACAGCTTTGGGGTACGATGAATTCGACGCAAAAAGACCCTGGATTTACGTTGGTATCGCAGTCACATTTTTCGTCCTGTGTGGAACGTGTGGAGTGGTTGGATTTAAGGTGTACTTACTGCCCAGGCAGCTTAAACTCAAGGCTGAGCTAAGGAAGCTCAGAGCAATTGGCAAGTTTGAGTTATTTCCATATTAAATTCTTTTAATAAAGTGACAAACGGAAGAAACAATGGTTCCCATGCATGTTTTGGACTCGATCTCATCTTCTAAGTAATTTAAAAAAATTATAATCGATAATTTAAAATTGCAGAACGTGCCGAGATGAAAACGAGAAAAACGAAAGAGGACATTGCGAGTGCATCCAAAGAAGGTCAGAGAAATATTTAAAAAAAAATTCACTGAGTGTAACGTTTTTTAATTGATGTTGAAATTTTTCTTTAGAAATTGAACGCTTATATTCGGACCATGGTCAAGATTCCACTCCGTTAATTCTGAGAAGTTATCTCAGTAAAAGTGCGCGAGAGGTACATCCAGCTTTTGCATTATTAATATTTGACCACAAACTTGGATATCGACCTGACCTTTATTATTATGCATTTATATATGCAATATGTATTTTCAGACCAGTCATTAGCACCGGAGCCCGAGTAATCTACCAGCAGTGCCGATAACGTCATATTCCCGCATAATATAACGTGTTGTTTTGTATAAAATAAGCGTTAATATAATATATTAATAAAGAGATTTTTAAAGGAGCTTGACGATTTTTCAGTTATTGCATTAGTTATTTCATTATTACAAATTACCAAAATTAGTGCCAAACTTTTAGCGTTGATAAAAAATATAATTTCCAAAGAATTGCATAAAGGAAAAACGAAATCATATTACATCAATATTTCAGTAGATCGAGAACAATTGAGCATGTTTTGAATGAGTTTGGTTGTAGTGCTTTACTGTTAGCATTGAAGAAACACGTAATTTCCAACGAGTGAAATTTACATAAATTTGAACATAAATTGCTGTAATACGATTTTGAAAGAATACACGATGAAAAAAGAAATGGAAATATTTCATCAATATTCAATACATAAACTTACTTTTTCAATTAATCGAGAACAATTGAGCAAGTTCATTTGTGAAACGAGCAGGAAAGGATTTTTTACAAAAAAAAATTGTCATTCTTATTTGGCAAAATATTTTTTCTTAAAAAGGCAGCTTATTGACAAACAATTTGAAACGCAATTTTGGAACGGAAGCTGTATCACTCGGCATAAACAACACCAAATTTTTCGTTCAAAATGTTAATGCGATGATTGTGAAAAAAAACGTTGAGGGGTAAATGGGGGTATTTTTTTTTCGTAATCGATACAATGAAATGATGATTAAAGCTTCAAAATCGTATTACTGCAAATTATATTCAAACTACATTTAAAGAAAATTTTACTTTAAACACTTTTGAATTTGAATTGCTTATATATCATTTTGAAACAACAATCTTAATTTCATTATTTCAAGTACAAAAAATACTCCCTTTAGTCCTCACTTTTTTCACAATCACTACGAGATGTACTGCATCTTCATGAGAAATTGAATTCGGAAATTATCAAAGAGTAGAAAAAAAACAGAATTGTCATTTTATTTACTGCTAAACTGGTTCATGATAAACTGAACCTCTTTAATTTTGTAACCAACTGATCCAACCCAACCCAATCAATATCAAACAATATTGGGAACAAAATGCGACCAGATTTAACATCTGATCAACCTTGTTATTTTGGCTATCAGCCCTGTTTGATTATGGTTCCCATAACGATTTGGTCGATATCAGGTATTTATATTGGATGGGTAATCGAGGTCGTGACAGAAAAAGGTTTTACGCAATAACCAATAAGCATAACGCAAAATTCCCAATTTTTCGTCAAAAACAGACATGCCCTTAACCGGGGTTATCGGATGAAGTCACAAATCCAAATGTATGTCGCATTATTCAACAATTACGTTATTTAAATTTCTGAACGATTGGAAATCTGCTTTTTCATCATCCAAACCTGATAATAGTCAGTGAAAATGACGCCTCGCTTAGTTACCACCTTGGACAACATGCAGTCGAAATTAATACCAATTCTCGGATTTATTTTGCTGTTTTACGGAGTTAGTCTTATTGATTCTGTGGCGGTAAGTAAAATACTTTTCATTTGATAATTAGTTTTTGAGCAATTGGTCAAGGTTAAGTCTAACACCAGGTTAAAACATAGGCCTACATGCAAGCCCACTTATGCACTTAACATTTTCGCAGAGCTTACATTAACAATAAAAATCATATAAACGCTAAGTATATTTACCAACGTGTATAGAAATTAGCCTTTATCAGTACTTAAACTTATTTTTTTTAAATTTATGAAGTATATTCTTCAATAAGCCCCTGCTTCTGCCCTACTCCGCCATAGATACATTGAGAAAGTGGGCTTTTCCTAATGGCCCATAGGCTGGCCATGATGGCTTGGCGGTTAGGGGCAGCTAAATAAATACCTTTACTTTTTATGTTAGTTTAGGTTAGGATAAGTTCGGTCAGGTCAGGTTAGTTTAGGTTAGGTAAGGTCAGGATAAAAACAAAAAATATAAAAAGATAAAAATCCACAACAACAAAATCAAACAAAAAAACAACGAAAAGAAAAATTTCGAAAACTACGACAGGCTTCATTCAGGTCTAAAGCAAAAGTATGTACAAAAACATTTTGAACCTGGTGTTGGTAGTAGAAAAGTTTCATCGGTACATATACACAAAATACAAATATTTTGTGAATATGTACCGATGAAACTTATACACAAAATATAAATATTTTGTGAATATGTACCGATGAGACTTTTCTACTACCAACACCAGGTTCAATAAATTCCGCTGTTTATTTATAAAAAAATTTGTTAGACAAAAGTTAAAAATGGAAGGTCTAAAATTTGTAGAACAACAAAAAATATAAAAAAGATAAAATATGAAAAACATTAGCCAAATTTATTTATTTATTATAATTAATTGGCGGAGTTTTAAAATTTGGAAATCAAGCCAAGCACTGCGGAAATATTCATATACATGTATACCCAGTGGTAACTATTTCAGCTGTTATAATAATTTTTAAAGCAAAAGTATGTACAAAAACATTTTGAACCTGGTGTTGGTAGTAGAAAAATTTCATCGGTACCTACTTTGTAAATTTTGATCGTTGCACGTTTCATTTTCCATTGCGTAAAGGGTGAAGTGTGTTTTCAAGATGCCAATTGCACTATCGGAGAGTATTGCAATATTTCTGCTCAGACCTACGAGGCTAACCCCTACAGGCGCAAGCCACCTTTTGGCCGAACCTCCGTACCTGGGGTTTGTGTCAAATGCTTCGATTGCGCAGCGGTCAATCGAGAGGCGAAACGTGCCAAAAGCCAAGAGTGTGCTAAAAACATCACGGACTGCGGCGTATGCACAGAAGCGTAAGTTTGCTTTGTTGAACCGAATATGACATTAGAGGGTTCATACCAAAATTTGCAACTCAATTTCCCTGACTTTCCACGACCAAATCTGATCAATTTCCCTGACTTATCAAGCAAAAAAAAATTTCACGTGTAAGTAAAATTAACTTTATATTCCACACTTTGCCCATCCAATTACATGTATCTAATATTTTCAAATATTTTCATCTAACATTTTTGAAAAAAAAATCGCATTTCCATTCGCCGCGACCAAGTGTATAATTTAGAATTGAGAATGTCGTAGGCATAATCTGTACAAAAACTAGACTGTGAAAAACTATTGAAAATAACGAATTGTACATGTAGGTGTAATTTAAATGGCGTTTTTCACAAAAATGAATTGAAAATTAAAAATTTCCAGGCACAAAACAGAAATGCAAATTTTTTTTAAAGTTTTCCTTGACTCCCACCTGACTTTCCCTGACTTTTTGGGCAAAATGTCCACATTTCCCTGACTTTCCCAGAGCACATTTAATTTCCCTGACTTTCCCTAACGGTATGAACACTCCCAGAAAGGGGAGAGTTTTGGTAGTCAAAGTGATTAAAGTAACTGAGACGAAACGCCTTTCTTTCAAATATCCATGACTGACCAAACTAATCTACACTAACTTAGGTACCAGCCTGTGTTTTCCCACTCTGGCTATCACGTGGACTGCAAGCCGAGATACCTGGTCACTGTTAACATATCAGGTAGTGTAGAAGACATCAAAAATTTGTTATTACCTTAAAATAAGTACGGTTGATTATTCCATGATTATATCCCAACTTATGAGTTTTCGCGACGGCAACTGGACTGTAAACAAAAATAAGAAAAACGAATTAAAATCTGTTCTTGCTGTTTGGTGACTTCCAATTTTGACAGCGCTGAACTCCTCCAGACTCTTAGGAGAAGCATCAACGGAAGTCGAAGGTGAATCGCTTCAAAGTACCGGAACAATATTAGGAGCAGTGGCCATCGGATTAGTGGGAATCGCGGCCATCGCTTTTTTGACCGTTTTTGGTGTCAAGTATTTCAAGGGTCGCAAACAGAAGAAGAACAAGAAGGCCGAGGATGAGGAAAATGCAACCACCACAGAACTACGTACGAATCTTTTACATTAAATGACACGAATAGACCAAATGTTAAATAAAAGATAATTTTGCCATTATATTTCACAGAGGAACTGAAACCAACACCATTGCCGACAATCAACGAGCACAGTCAAGATGCGGCTCAATCAGAAGGTAGTTCTTTGAAATACATGTACATGTTTGTCAAGAGAGCGTGGCAACATACCAGAAATTTGTGGACAAGTCTTGTTGTCACTATATCATTTTTTTCAAATTCCTTTCAGAATTACAGGAAATATGATTTTTACGACTTGACTTAGTCTTGCATCAGGTTGGAAACTGGCGGGTCTGTTGCTCAATAGAGAAATCCAACAGGTCACTACCATGCATTGAGTAATCGAACGAATAAATATTTTTAATTTATTTTTGAGCGTCATCGATTAACTTCTGAGACATATCGCTTGCAGTTGCAGTAAAACTTCTCAGCAGTTCAGGTAGCTTAGCAAAATTTAAATGCGCGCATAATCATCTTCGACATTTAGATCACTTTTTTAAATCGATAATTTCATTATAAAGTTTCTTTCACAAAATATCATTTCATCTCTTGATTTTTGCGAAATAATTAGCCATGTACATGTAAATGTATTATTGACTGCTTGAATTTTCCTAACTTTTTTAAAAATAAATCCATTTACCCTGACTTTTCAAAAAATAAATCCATTTACCCTGACTTTTCAAAAAATTAATCCGTTGACCCTGACTTTTCCAGGCTTTTTCAATTTCCCTGACAATCGCAGGTTTCCAGGATTTTCCAGATCTGGCCTAACCCTTGAATATATACGCGCCCAAATCAGTCAGAAACATGACAAGTAACCTATTCGCATACCTGCACTTAATATTCTAGTTCCGTCACGCAAGAAGTTTTCTTGGCCATGCACGCTTCAAAAAGCCCACAATTGTTGTGATCAAATATGACATCAGTGATGATTACCAAGGGTATTCATGGGCTGGGACGTCATCTGCATTAGGTAAACGAGCCTAAAGAGGGAAGACAATGAGTAATTAATTAACTAGAACGTTGTCCATTGCTGATTTTACGTCGTAAGATCATAACGCAGTAGTTTCGGCTTACCCTGGCAACTCACTGGAAACCTGCACAGCATCGGCATCCGAGTCCTTGAACTTAACACGAGCCGACTCCGAGATCGCACCTTCGACCAAATCTTCGAATCTGTAGAAAGATGAGAAGTCCGAAAATCCACGTCTTTCCAGTCCGGCTCGAATGGTGCGTAGAGCTGCTCTCATCTGATGAGGAGTCGGGGTTGGATCCTGATCGCTGACGTCTTGCTCGCTGTCATCTTGTTCACTGTTTTCGGGGTTCTTGCCATTGTTTTTCACTTTCCTGACAATGGACCGATCTGACTCACTCAAGAAGGAAGCAATCGGGATGCTGTCATCGACATCGACCCAATCGTTGAACTCGTCCAAGGTCATCCCGGCAGGGACATTTACTACAGGGATGTGCATTCCAACATCCGTCATTTTTGATATTTTGGCTACAATAGCATCTTGAAAGCAGTTCTGGATGCATACCGATGAAACCAGACTCCAGCATTTGGCCAGCATGTGCAAAGCATCCAGCATCATGATCGCTTTAGCAGCATCTTGTGCGGTCACCTCAACACCATCTGTGTCATCCAACCACCTTCCGATTCTTGACTGCATTTCGCAACGATACAATGCTTTCAAGTTTCTGATGACGCTCCTGCCGCAAGGCTGTATGAGAGATGCCAATATTACAATTTCAATGTTAGTGAGCCTCAAACCGGGGTTGTGGGCGGTGCAACTGTCCACCATCAGGCAAATGCTCCGTCCTTCTTGGCTCAGTTCGGCATTCCAAGAGGTCAGCCAGTCTTGAAAGATCGCACTGGTCATCCAGGCGTTTTCGTTGAACTCGTAACGGGTCGGAAGACCGAAGCACTTCGGACTTCTGCTCTTGCCGACTACCAGAAGCTGCTTCTTGTCGCCGGTCATACTAACGCAGCACAAAACCACAATACTTTCACTGGGGACATGGTCCTTCATACCACCATCTTCAGCACTTTCGGGTAAGGCCCGGAAATAGAGACCTGTCTCATCAGCGGCATAGATGTCCTGTGGCCGATACTGTCTGGCTATCCTCGGCCATACTTCCTTGAGCCAATTCCGAGCTTCAGCGTCAGGGCAACTGTCCTTCGGCTCCTGGTGAATAGTCTTCTGCGAGTGGTACACGATGTTTTCCCGCTTCTTCCAGCGGTCCAGCCAGCCTTCACTGGCTGTGAATTCGCCGAAGCCCATTTCCCTGCTGAAGTCCTTGGCCTTCTGCCGCAGTATGGGGCCGTTGATCGGGACGTTCGAGGCCCGGGCAGTATCGAACCACATCTTGAGCGCGTCCTCGACGGCCTTGTTTTTGCCCGCGCGGTTGCGTTTCCTGTTGTGGTTCGCCACCGCAGCAGACTTTAACCTGGCCTCCAGCTCCTCGCGGGACTTCAGGATCTTGGACAGAGTTGTCCGGGGCATGTTCAGCGCCGTCGCAGCCTCTCGCTGGCTCATCTTGGGCAGGGAGTCATACTTCTCCAATATGCACATCTTGTCTTTGATTGACAAACCGCTTCGTTTTCCACTCATTTTTTTCCAAGGCTTTGCTCTATCTTCCAAGTACTTAGCTCAATTTTCACACTGTTTTGCTATATCTTCACAGAGCCTATCTGCTCTATCTTCACAGTGCTTTGCACTTCAGCACTTTTCTCTAACAGTGCTTTTCCCTATCCTCACTACACAGGGCTTTGCTCTATCTTCAGTTCTTCACATTGCTTTGCTATATCCTCAGTTGCTTACACGGATTTTCTGAATTTTCACACTGCTTGGCAATATCTTCACAATATTTTTCTATCTTCAATGTACTTACAGTAGTTCAATTTTCACATCGCTGTGCTATCGCTCTAGAGCACAATGCTGTCAGGTGCTGACTGTGAGTGTAATAAATTGAATTGAATTTCTCTAACTTTACAGTCCTTTGCTTTATCTTCACGATGCTTTGATCTAGCTTCACGGTGCTTTTCCCCTTCTTCACAGGCTGTGCTCTTATTTCACAGTGTGCGCTCTGTCTTCACAATGCTTGCTCTATTTTCACAGTGATTTGCTATATCTTCACATGAAATCAGCATAGTTAAATCGAGAATTTTTCACGTTTCTAGAAGGTTTCCAAATTCCAATCATGATGGGATGCATGGTTGGTTGGTGTACTGATGATGCGCGAATGGGGATAATCTCATACTCATCCACTACTAATCTTCTTTACTTTAACTCATTTCAAAACAATCCTTGTTTTCAAATAGTTATTAATTAGTTGTCGACATACCTTGAAGTCCTAATCTCTTAGAAAAGTTCTAAATTTCCATTCCAGAACATTTTTATTTACCGCAAAGAATAAAAACAATGTTCGAAAAACAGGAACCAACGGCGCTTTAGCCAATTCTTTTACAATGTCGTCTGCTGTGTACAGCTGGTGAAGACAGCTTAGTTTGTTGCTGCAGAGTTCGTTGATGTGGTGTTCCTCGGACAAATCGAGCCTGTTCCAATGGATAAAACCGAAATCAGAATCGCTGGCGACGTTATTGCGGTACGAATAACTTGCTCATTAATTTCCCAAATGTGTAATTGAGATTTTGAGCGCTAGGTGCTTACACGTCAATGGGGTGGGGCTCGATCATAAATTTCCTGACCTGTCCATCATTCCTCATGAGGAGGCAATTTTTATTAATATTTTAATAATACTAATATTAATAACATTTAAAATTGTAAATTTGTTTAGCAGATCTTGTGTGCAATGTCAACATTTTCTGGGGATAATAAGTTTGATAGAATTTGTTTGAAATTTGTCTTGGTAATGCCAAGTACATTTGTAAATAATTGCAGAAAAATTACCTACAGTACTAATACTAATAATACTGAAAAATAAAAAATAAAATGGAAATTGGTTTGGTATTTCCTGCTATGCAATGTCAGAATTCTTTGGGAGAAATTAAGAAGTTGTATAGAATTTGTTTGAAATTTGTCTTGGAGTAATGCAAAAATTTGTAAATAAATGTGGTTTTTTAGTAAAATTTTGCAACTAATAATAATACTGAAAAATAAAAACGAATAAAATGGAAATTGGTTTGGTATTTCCTGTATTTTCTTTGGAGAAAATTAATAAGTTGAATGTTTTTTATTTGAAATTTGTTTTGGTATATCTGGTAAATAAATGTGATATTTTTTTCAGAGGCTGGCCAATCAGACAGACGTTGCATTTATTCTTGGCTGGGCTGAAGGCAACACAATAATCTGCATTGGTTGTGCTCGAAATTTCCAGGACTGGAAAAACATCTCAGATTTCAGGGATTCGGCTCAGCAAACTGTGGCCTTGTTTCCAGCAGGTAATAATGGATACCCTCACATTGCCTTTCGATGTTGCAATTGTGAATCATAATTTCATTTGCATAATTTCAGGTATAGGAATTGTCGGTTTGTCGCAACTATGTTCGGAGACAGAAGCAGTTGACCTTTCGCAATCTTTGTTTAAAGAATTCCTGAGCTCTGGTGTGGAGGTTCGTTGCACTGTTTATATTCAGTATGTTTTTAAGTTCAGAGATTTATATCGTTTACCTCTTAAGGATTCCATTGTTGGGCCTATTTTGGCCTTCGTATACCGGCCTCCTGGTGCGAAGGACCTGGAGGATAACCTTCTGCAGCATGCTCTTGCCTTTGACACGAGGACAACCAAATCGGTCCAAGCTCAACTTAGAATCGCAGAAGGTTCATCGCTCGCTGCTAACACCATGACTCTAAGAATTCGGGGCAACTTGCCTTTATCCTTTGAAACAACAAAAAATTCAAGTAAATGACTTCCCTACCCTCACTAATTAAAATGACATGTATATTTGATTTATCAAATTCCATTCATACAGTTCTGGGATATTTTCGTGTATTTTGAAGTATTTTCCGTGTTTTGGTTTTCCAGATGAGGATCAGCACAACTTGGAGAAAGCGATGCAGAAGATCAAAGAGAAAGTGTCTTCACCTATGTGCATCTACGCGCTCCAAAACTCCACCGTGATACTAAGAAACTGCCAGAAAACAGTTTCCAATCACCCGAAACTGAAATGCAACAGCAAGTGTGTGGCATTGGTTGGCTGTATCGTCGAGGAAAGCGACGACGATGGTTTTCAGCAGGGAAAACAGAAAAAGAAGAATGTGAATGCACAAAACAAAGTGAGAACGAAGAGCCATTTTAAAAATGGGCTGATATACATAGATTGGTTATGCGACAAATTTTGTTATCAACATAATTTGTCATGGTTGGGATACCATGGATGATAATTTTGATATATTATGCAAATTTCACAACAAATGCACCTCAAGAAGGCTGTATTTCGGAATATGCCCTGTCGCTGCTCCTCCAGCATAGACACTATGTGAAAGTAGGTTTCTCCTAACGACTCGTATGCTGGCAGTGATTGCCTAGCTTTTTGGGGCAGCTAAATAATAAATTACATTGTTTAGGTTTGTTGAGGTTAGACTGACAAAAGAAACAAAACAAAAAACACGAAAAGAACAGCAGCGAAAAAAGGATAAATTGCAACATGCATGTAAAAACATGTAAAGCATTAAACTGTCTACTAGCCAAGCAGGATTGAAATATACATGTACATATTTTGTACACATTTGGAGAAGGGCATATTCCGCAGGAAATCCCCACAAAAAAAAAAACACAAAAATGAATTTTGCACCAAAACTTTCACTAAAATTAATAGCAACCTTAATTACAGGTTCTAAATATGAAAATGCTAATGCAGACCACAGGTGACACTGCTGTTCAACACACGCTAACCTGCTCACCCATAATCCGATACGAACGAAGTAAGCTATCAAAATGATTTAGTTGAAAAAATATCCATATCAATGTGAAAAGCGTTAACGGCACTGAGTTCGGCATTGATGTGCATGTTGTACAACCTATGTCTCAATATCTGTTTCAGGAGAATTCGCGAACGTGAGCATGAACTTGAGCATCGATGTCGCAGCAATGGTTCCAGCAGAAATGCTGCTGAGTAGTTTGCCGTCGCTGATCACGAACGGAATTAATGCGCAGTTGATCGCCATGCAGGAAACCTTGCGCAAGTTTCATAAAGTACTGTATGACTTTAGTATGAATTTGGTATTTGGAAGGGCAAGCATGAAAATGACAAGATGATATTTTGTTTCTATTAACCCAGGACAGCTTTCAAGTACCTAAGATGTACCACTTCTTGCCACATTCGTGGCATCACACCATCAGCATCGCGTACCCCAAACAGCTGCCAGACTCAGATTTAG
Source organism: Kryphioiulus occultus (assembly GCA_034687865.1). Lineage (NCBI taxonomy): Eukaryota > Metazoa > Arthropoda > Diplopoda > Julida > Julidae > Kryphioiulus > Kryphioiulus occultus. The sequence goes on along the minus strand of JAQGAF010000913.1, from coordinate 5,439 downwards.
GTGAGCGCAAATTTGGATAGGGACCTCCTTGTAGATTTTCAACAGTTTTACAATTTTCTGTTTTTTAACACAGAGGCATATCGTCGGGAGATGCACATTAGGCTGCTTCTGCCTGTGGACAGGCCAGTGCTTCGTAAAGCCATGCAGCATTCCTTCCCCGATGAACTGCCCAAAGGCGGTTATCTGCAAAATGTACATGTGGGCTTGCCCCCATCTGGTGGTGAGCGAAATAGCAGGAGTCTTTGTGCAGGGTTCATACCAAAATTTGCAACTCAATTTCCTTGACTTTCCCTGACTTATCAAATAAAAAATCTCGTGTAACTAAAATTAACTTTATTTTCCACACTTTGCCCATTCAAGTAAATGTATCTAATATTTTTAATTTTTTTTTCAAACGCACATTTATTTGTTTCACAATTTTCATCTACAATTTTTGAAAAAAAACTTCGCCACGACCCCACGTATATTTTAGAATCGAGGGATCTGTAGGCAAAATTTTACAAAAACTAGACCACAAAAAAAAATTTAAAAAAATTGTGTGTGCGTTAATATTAACATGAGAGCAATGCCTGCAAATTAACATTTAAGAGAATGCCATAGGCGACATTTGTAAAAAAAAAAGTAGCCCTAATGCAATTTTGAAGACATTTTTAGAAATATTAATATTCAGCCACAAAATTGAAATTAAACATTTTTTTAAAGTTTTCCCTGACTCCCACCTGATTTTCTGGGCAAAATGTCCACATTTCATTTCCCTGACCTTCCCTGAGGGTATGAACCCTGTTGTGAGACGTGCTGTGTTGTGAGACGTCTTACATGCTGTCGTTTTCAGTCACCGAAGGTCAAGTGGGCCTCGTGCAGGGGACGTACACCTACCATCACTACATGCAAGATCGCATGGATGACAACGGGTGGGGATGTGCTTACCGCTCGCTGCAGACTTTGATTTCGTGGTTCGTGCGGCAGGGCTACACCGGTGCCACCATTCCAACCCACCAGGAAATCCAGCAGGCTTTGGTGGACATTGGCGATAAGCCGCCTTCCTTCGTTAAGTCCAGGAAATGGATCGGTTCGATGGAAGTCAGCTACTGCTTGGACAAACTAATTGGAGTAAGAGGTTTTAAATTAGGAGTGACCAACTGATAAATTTGGGTTTGTAGATGTAGCCCTAATACCATGAGGTACTCACAATGCATTTTTTCCCCAAGGTGAGTTCGAAGATAATTGCGGTTAGTTCTGGCGCAGAGCTGGCCAGCAAAGGCCGTGAGCTCTTGAATCACTTTGCCACTAACGGCACTCCTATAATGATCGGTGGCGGTGTCTTGGCACACACTATTCTGGGAGTGGATGTCAACTTGAAAACTGGAGACATCAAATTCCTGATATTGGATCCGCATTACACGGGGGCGGAAGATCTGAGTGTGATTCAAGCAAAGGTTGGATGTGCTCGTGTGCTCTGAACTTACCTTGCTGTGCAATTCGGAGTCAATATTTTGAGAAATTCAATTGTGAACCGTTGCAGGGTTGGTGCGGATGGAAAGGGCCTACGTTCTGGGACCAAACTGCTTACTACAATCTGTGCTGTCCTCAAAGACAGCCTGGCATCTAAGCCGGAAGTTACAATGTACAAATTCCACAAATTCAATAAACTTGGCACTTTTTGACACATCTCGAGTAGTTCTATTAAGAACCCGAAAGTCTGCATCAGTGATGTCATTCGGTGGTTAATATACCGTGATGACAACTGAAATACATGAACTTAAGTAAACCCGGAATAACACTGAAGACACATCAATGCTAAAAAGTGACAATTAACAAACTTGATAATCTCGTTTCCGTTGCAGAGTGGGAAATACACAACTGAGTCATACCAAAGTAAATCTAGTGTTACAAACTACATGTAGATAATGGCGAACTGTGAGATGACCTATCAATGGAGTACAAGATTGGGGCCGTGCAAATATTACGTAACACACCAGGGGGTGGGTCCTCGTGAAAGTGCTACGAACTGTTACAGAGGGTCGGTGAGAGGTAACATTTACAGAGGTAACATTTTTCAAGAACAAGGATATCTTGAAAATTCTACCGCAAAGTTGCAGCTGTAGACAACAGCATTAGCTGATGCACAAAATAAACCATTTTGCGCTATGCAGTTCTGATTTGCAATGGATTGGCGATTCTAAACCAAAAACATTGTCCTCAGTAACAAATGGTACACTAGGTCCTGTATGACCTACTAGTTACATATAAAATTCATGGGTAAAAATAAAAATGTTGTACAAATGTGTTATGTAACACTAGGGGTGGGTAGTCTGCAAAGTGTTACAGGGGATGGGTCTCTAAAAAGGGCAAAAATTGCGTTACACAATATATGCATGGCCCCTTACCACATTTTTCAATTATCGCGTTTAAGCTTTGGTGTGTCTTCAGTATAAGGAAATGATATGAAGAACTGTCGTGGCAACTTGGGAAGTCCCACTGAAGTCACTGATGTAATTGAAGTCATAACAACGCATCAAGCTCCCACTGAAGAGTGGAAAGTTCAGCCTTGTTCCCAGACTGCAGACTTCGAGGATTTTGCTGACTTCAGTGACTACGGTGGGACTTCCAGGACTTCAATGTGACTTCAAGCGTGATGTCTTCCTGACTTTGCAGCCTGTCATTTCTCAGATTGCAAGGCAGTAGTGTTACTACTCTGCCAACCAAATAAGACCTCCGTCGCAAACATGCGTGTATTAGAAGTTTTATTATGAGCTAGCTACCAGTTTACATCGAGAATTTGACAAGTGAAATTGTTACGCCACTGACCATCATCGTCAGCGGGTCACATACCGGACAGGCAGACAGGACTTCTAAAGATTCTGGCAGATAGGACATTTAACGGGCTGAAAAATGCGAGATCAGAGTGAGGAGCCCGAGGATGCGGGTTCGGTCACATTCACACGAACAAGATGAAGATTCACTCGGGTGCAAACCGGGGTGGCCGGCACAGATGGACGACGGGTGTCAAAAGGACGAATAAGCGCACGGACAAATAAACGGGCATTAACGAAAGGGCTCAAACTGGTTGTTTACTGGTCGTAGCACTCCAGGAATGGACCGGAGCCCCCCAAAACTCATCGGGAGGCCGTTTTAAGGCAATTTGTAAACTGGCGTACGCTTCGTAATCACTAGGACCACGAGTATTCGCAATCCTGACAAAATTATCACAGCGCTGCCCTGGGGAGATGTTCCAGCAAAATAGGAGGGGAAGTGACGAAGACGAGCAAATTGAAAAAATTAAACAAACCTCGATCGGGACTGAGAAAATCTTAGTGGGTTCCGAAAGTGTCACGCACCTTGGATCTGACCGCACAGGGGCCGCAGGCGTGCTTATACCCTACATTTAATAGATTCACTGGCACATCAAAGGGTAAAAATGGGTCTACGTAGAGCGACACGGATTACGCCTCCTTCTTAGAGTCCAAGTACTCGTCCTTGTCGTTGAAGTTGAGCCAACTCTGTTCGACGATGGCGGCCACCCGCTTCTCGTATTCGCGCCTGTTCTCCTGGTACAATTGAGCAGCGAGGTTGTTCGCCGGACTGTTCGGGTTTGGCTCGTCCAACAGCGACTGCAAAGACAAGGACCAATACATAACACATGCGGCTGACCGCCCTTGCCAAAAGACCATGCCGCGGCAATGACATTGCCCCCCGAGTCTGAACAGGAAGAACTGAGGCACAACTGAGGTTTTTTGGCTTTCTCGCTATAGACCTGACTTGAAAAAGTAAATTAAAGTACCACAGGGAATCGGCCGGGGAATTGAAAAGACTGGAAAAGTCAGGGAAAATGGTTTACTTTGAAAATGTGAGGGAAAATAAATGAGTCAAATTTTAAATGGTTGATTAATGGTTAACACAAAATTCAAGATATGACACGGAAATTTTGTAATGAAATTGTCAATTTAAAAAAATAACTAATCTAAATATGCGGTTTCCTTATAAAGATACAGGGAAAATGGATTTACCAAAAATTCAAGAGAATATCCCAGAAATTTTGCAGAAGAAATTTATAATGAAATTGTCGATTTAAAAAAGCTAATATAAATTTGCTATTTGTTTATAAAAGATACAGGGAAAATGGATTTACTTTGAAAATCTTAGGGAGATTCAATGAGTCAAATTTTACATAGCTGCTTATTGGTTAACAAAAAATTCAATATATGACCCAGAAATTTTGCAAAAGAAATTTATAATGAAATTGCCAATTTATAAAAACTAATCTAAATTTACTGTTTCCTTATAAAGATAAATGGATTTATTTTTGAAAAACTTGGGAAAAATAAAACGAGTCAATGATAAATTTGCCATTACAAAAATCAAGAGATGGGTCATGGTAAGAAATTTTGTGACAGAAATTGAAAACAGAATTTTCGATTTAAAAACAAGTAAGATGAGTTCTATCTCCTGTTTATGCATAATAAGCAATAAATATACCATTCCTTAAATTGGCAAATGTCATTTTCGGATTTTAAGTGGTCAATTTCCTTCTGATCAATTTCCTTGATTTTCCCAATAAAAAATGTCCCATATAAGTAAAATTAACTATTTGCAACACTATGATTAACTATTTTTTGTATTTTTCTGTGCAACTGCAACATTGCTTGGTCAATTGTCTTTGCTTCCAAGTTAGCAGCTTTTCAGACACTTTTGATTTTTTTGACAGTCAAAAAATTAAAATTCAAAAATTTTTCGAATGTTTTCCCCGACTTCCACCTGAATTTATCAACAAAATGTCAACATTTTCTTGAGTATCCCTGGCCACATTTCATTTTCCTAAACTATCCCTGAAAGGTATGAAGCCTGCTCTAGTGAATTCTCAGTGGTCAACTGCCACCTGTTCGGACTATACGAGAGAAGCAATGTGTCATTACCGCAGGATGGCGTCAATTGTAGACAAACAACACTGACCAGAAGGGATGGATGATAACATGGCAAATTTTATTTGAGCCTCTAGATCACGATCACGGTCCCGTACATCGTTACATGTGCAGCTTAACGCCTGCCAGCGTGCCAGGGCAGTGCTCACCGGGGGGTAAAGTTCAAAGTGCACGGCGAGACCAATCCCTAGTCCTAGTCCCGAACAGTCACTTTCAAAGCCCCGTCCTTCGCTCGTAGCGAGAGAGGAAACGGTTGTTGGAGAGAGCGAAAGCTTCACAATTTCGTGTATGAGTTTGGGGTCAGGCATAAAGAGTTTCTAGCGTCGTCTAATTTCGCAATAATGTAGGACAAGTTAAAACGCAAGACCCAAGCATGCCGGGAGTGGGATAAGCCACATAGACTGCGTTTCGGTGCGGGGTAAAATCTCATACGCGTATGTACAAAATGAAAATGAAGAAAAGGTGGGGGGGGGAATTATATATCGCGTTGCTATGTATATATATCTTCGTAGAGAAATTG
>JAQGAF010000912.1:0-38421 GCA_034687865.1 Kryphioiulus occultus | reverse complement strand
TAAGTTAATTTTTTATTGATTTGCGTGTTTTTAAAAAACGTAGTATAAAATAAAATGTAACATGAGGAATTTAACTCCTTCACCGGCTTAAGCACTTGTACTTACACGAATTACAATTGTGTTCCACAACAACAAAAATTCTACACTTTTTGTGACATAACTCCATAGCTTGCAAGTTACAAGTAAGCTTACATTTAAACGACTGGAAAGAGTTACTTTCGATATCATTGGTGGAACAGGGTACTACGAACCCATATTTTGTTCAGCACATACATACACTGTATGTACATGTAGGCCTACCTGTAACTTGTGAACTGTTCACGTTTGTATAATAGGTCCCTGACAAGTATTACTCATGTCTTTAATGTCGTGTAATCTAAATAGAGTGTAACGTTCGGTTTTAGCATGAATTGGTGATGTATGGGGTGTGAGCATTGGCATAGATATCTACGAAAAGTAGATAACTATCTGCTATTTCTGCAATATAAATTATACGAAAATCTAAGGCAGACAGATAGTGGTTTATCGAGCTCGGATAACTTTTACCCCTGGGGAGCTATCAGGGGATTACGCGGAAAAAGTTTGAAGAAAAAAAAATAATAAAAAACTAACCTGAAAAACCAATTCTCTGGCATTTGTAACGTCACCTACATAGCTATTCAATGAGCCAATTTCATTCCTGCCAATTTTTTTCTCCCATAGGGTCAGAGGACATTGGAAGAGATTGAGGAAAAACTCGTTTTGAAAGCGTTCACACGGGGGAAAGTAAACAAAAGAAGTAAAACTAATTGTTTCTCAGGTGAAAGCATAAATTACCGGTGACCAAAAACGTAGCCACCAAAATTGGCTGTACCATAAACCATAATTAGGGCAAAACAGAATAACCGTTTTTTTTTGGTACTCATTTTTTCCTATTCGCTTTACGAACTGAAACGTTCACCTCTTGGGAATAGAAAGTGCATTTGAACTGGTTAACAATTTTTATAACTGGTCCCCATTTGTACCACTTGAATAAAATTCGATCAAAACGACCTTTCATAACGAGTCTGAACGTGCCCCACTGCTGTTGGGAAAGTCAGTCTTAGCAACTTCTTGAAGTCAACCTGCTTGAAGCATGGATGTGACAGGACTCCAAAAAGAACTAAAGCAGTTTGGACAAGAACATCTTCTGCAGTTCTGGCCAACACTGAGCCAGGATGAGAAACAGTTTCTGTACAACGACATCAAGAGCATCAATTTGGAGGAAGTGACGCAAATCTTCCAAAGAGCTACTGCAGAGACCAATGAGGACAACGAAAAGTTGGATGACAGGCTACAACCTCTGCCATCGGACCTCCATGGCAGTATTACCAGAACGTCTCCTGGAAAACTGAAACTCTATGAAAATGAAGGTAGGGAACTATGACAATGTTATCAATTTCAGCAATTTTCATATTTCCTTCAGTACAATTCAGTCCTGCCCAATACCCATTGTCGGAAAATGTGTCCAGTACCCATTGTCGAAAAATGTGTAATTTTTGACTCCCAAGTCACCCTACATTTCAGTACATATGTTTCTAGCAACTGCTAACATTGCATGAGTTAGCTACAGTACAATTTCAAGTGTCCAAAAACCTAGTTTCTAATGAAACTACCAAAGGTCCATCATCCTTTAACGTGCCTCTACAACCTCTGCAGAATGGTCAACCTTCTGTCAAGGTGGAGGTGCGACTTGTTTCCAACCTGTTGACCCTGTCATTGGGCATTGCTTTATTATGTGGCGCCTTGAAGAAATGCAACAGTGGTACTCATGGTTCGCAAAAAAAAAAACCACAGAGGACAAGTAAACTTTTTCAAGGAAAGTGGGTATTTCAATCGAAATTAATGCACAAATAAAATGTGGCCAGTTGATGATAGACAACATTCTGATTGTTCATCGGCACACTGCTGGTTGTCCATATTTGAAGATGCCAAGATGTTATTTCTGTTTATTTACTGACATCCGAGGCCAATTGGGGTCATGACAATGTCTGGCGACAGTGGATAAGTTGCATTGACATTTGTCAAATAAGATGGAAAGAAAACACGTAAAAGACATCACGAACATAAAAATAAATTTGTAAAAGTCATCCTTGTTATCAACTAAATGCCAGTTGGACCTCCATCACTGGCATCCTAGCAGAAATTCGTAGATAAGCTCGGATCTACAGTGTAGAAAGTTGACTTTGCTCTCAATAAATCTTCGGCATTTGAAATTCAGCTCAGTGGACGTGCAGCTTGACCCCCAGGACGTGACACAGGGTGGGACCAGTGCAGGGCGTTCGTGATAGGCGTGTATTTGCGATGGAATTCGTGTCAATTAAAACCCCTTTTCAGGGAAAACCAGAGAAAAAAGTGGCCCACCGTCAATGGCCAAGGACAACCAGGCCTCAGCCGCAGTACAGGAAATACAAACATTGTAAATTGTCGATCAGGACAGGGTTCTGGAGACCACGATCATTGATATGCAAAGGTCGAAACAGAGTCGACGTTTGAATGTTGATCAAAAGTAAACTATGGGTGATCGATAATGTCCCGTTAGTAGCAACAGCACGGCACTGCGCTGTTTGACACGTTGGCAACTTGACATTCCAATGTCCTCAAATGCTTTCATCAATATTGATGACGTCATTCAAACCAATTCGTCAATGCCTAGTGTCTGCATGCAATATCGAGTTGTGCTGACAAAAATACATCTGGTTGTCCCCGAGATCCACATAAACACCTGTTGCCAACTTGCCCAGATGGTATCCAAGCAATGGGCATGCACAACACAAAACCTTCATTAACTTGGCGAATGCACAAGAGTACAGCCATTGTTATCAGCTGTCAAACAATGTAAAGGAATTTTGAGGGAAAAAAAATACAATGTGGCATTGTGGCAAATAGACCAACTTTTCGGATTAAAATTAATGTGGGTTAAATTACAGTGAAAAAATGCATGTGATTTTGAAGGAATTCAAAGAAAACAGGGTTGTGACCATTTTTTGGTAGAGGTCATCCCTGTCACTACTACAGAAATTCACTAGTCCTGCAACAATGGTTGCTTATCATCGCAAAAGGTTTTTGACAAAATTCTCAGGGATGAGTTCTATCAGTGGAGGCGGGTCGTGCCCATAATTATGTTTTTTACAAGAAGCATGGAGATTACCAACCTGATTATCATCCAGAGATAACATTTTGAACTTTCCTGACTTTTCCAGGTTTTAAAACAAATTTTCCTGACCGCCCAGACCACTGAAAATGCCGAAATACGAATGGCTTATTATATATAAACAGGAGATAGAACTCATTTTCACTAGGAAACAGTACATTTAGATTACTTTTTAAAATTTCTTTTACAGACTTGCTAGTCGCATCTTTATTTTTGTGCTAACCAGTAACTAGCTATGCAAAAAAAACTGATTTCTTGAATTTCCCTGACTTTTTCAAAGTATATGTAAATCAATTTTTCCTGATTTTTTTCACGCCGTTGCGATTTCCCTGACTTTTACAGGTTTGGAGGAACCCTGTAGCTAATATATAAAATATCCCTCAAAAGTTGAAAAAAAAGTATTTCAAGAAAAATGTTTATAAAATCGATTATTTCTTGTAGTTTTCAAAGGAATTTTCGTCATATCCATCATCTGGATATGTTTCTTTGGTAATGTTGACTAAAAACCTACCATTATCATATACTAGTTTTTCAAAAAACTTCGCATTCAGAGTTTCCTTATTATTGTTAGTAAATTGTTTTTAAAGAATTGTGACCCGATTGGGAACCTGATTAGAATACGACCATGAAAAACCTGGAAAACTCAGGGAATTTCGTACCTAGAAATTAGAAGTCACCATGGTACTAAGGGTTCTACGAACTCGAGTCTTATTACGGATGTTAAATGTCATAAATGACCCATCCTTTTAGGTGAAAAATGGCCCAGTCATAATGGGGCTAGTCAGCATTTTATGGACATTTGGCTGGCCTGTGGTGGCGCCCAAAAGGTATTGCACCGAGGACTGAAGATGACATCGAAATGTAGGAGTTTTCTCGTTTCTGTGTCAAAATTTGCAGTTTCGCCTCATAAATAAAATAAATTGGTCATAGCTAGGGGGGCGCCAGCTCATCCCCACTATGTAAAACAGGAAAAGATGTGAACTCGTGCCACTAAAAACCTACTTTGAAAAAACGTAGGCGTCAGGACGCCATGAATTTATCATCTTCCCGGCATTTTATTTCATCCCACATTCTGCACCTATCAGATCAGGTCCAAGAATTTGAGGAATCTGTTGTGTGGGCTTTTCTTTTTAGAAGAAGTAGTTTGTCGGGCCAGAATTGGAGAAAATCAAAGCCGAGAAAGTAGACTGGGGAATCTAATGGCTAGCCAAATAAAAAACCAGTTTGTGTTATTCGTTGCACTGCCATCAAACAGGCTAAGAAAAACTAATGATTTTGAAAAGGTATAGAGATCACCATCAGTTGGATAAATGAATGACAATTCACGATTTACCCCGTGGTGACTAGACCACAATGAGCCTAATTCGACCAGAAAGGTCGATCTGATCTTATTTTGGAAATGCGGAACAGTGTCTGGGTATATCGAAAGTAGTAAATGGTGACTATACTAATTTCTGAAAACGATATTTCCTGAGTTTCCCAGGGCCATATTCCAGCTTCAAAAAATACATTACATTTTAACGATGAAATGAATGCCTCTGTTGATAACGAATGATAACGAAACGCCACAGGCTAAATGTTTTTTTTTAGTGAAACCATCAAGCATATCCCAATGATGGATTTTACGAACATTTCTTAGAAAAACTACCAGAAATAATGGATTTTAGGTATATTTTTTTTTCCTAGAAATGTTTGTTTAATGTAAACTTATTGTTTTATAAATGTAATTTTAATTAACAAATGCATTATTCGTATTAGCCCATACAAGTTCTTCGTGAACTTCGCTAATAATGTACATATATTAAATTATAATATGAAAAAAAAAATAATGAAAGAAATTTTGAATTTTTATAAAAACTAGATCACCAATAATGCAGTTAAAGACCACTTTGAAAATTTCAGGAATATTAGCATTGGCAGTAGGAAGATTAATGTTAATTATACCAGTCTCTTTCCAAGCCAGGTATTAAAACAAATTTCCCTGACCACCTTCCAGGTGTAAATGCAAAAATATTTATTTTATATAAACGGAAAATATAACACAAATTTAGATTAGTTTTTAAATTGATAATTTCATCATGGATTTCTTCCACTTTTTATTTTTGTGTCAACCAATAATTATCTCTATAAAATATATCATTGGCTTGATGGATTTCCCTGCCTTTTTCAAAGTAAATAAATTTTTCCTGACATTTCCATGTATTGCAAGTCTGGGGGAACCCTGTTTTCGTGCTGATTTCTCAGAATTATAACGAACCAAACAAAAAATACAATTTCGATGAAAAATTCCCTGAGGGTTCCAGGTTTTCCAGGTTGGTAGTCACCATGCTAGCATTGGTATAAATCCAGATTGGTGCCTCGTCATGTGTAAATCGGTTTTCCCAGCCCATGGGGGTATAAATATCTGTCAATTTTTTTTCCACTGTCGTGACACGCTAACGTGAAGGTTTTTTTTATTGTTTAAAAACTAGGATTACAGCAAGTGGCAGATGGACGAGTCGGTGTACTACTGCTGGCCGGTGGTCAAGGAACGCGGCTCGGTGTCAGTTACCCCAAAGGAATGTACAATGTCGGTTTGCCATCAGGGAAAACCTTGTACCAGTTGCAAGCCGAGCGTATCAGAAGACTGGAGGAACTGGCTTTCAAGCTGACAGGAAAGGAGGGAAAAGTGCCATGGTAGGCTCCACTGACAGCTTCTTCGTTTCAGCTTGGCAGCAGTCATCGAAGAAGTTTTAAAACTAACGTGCATCTGAAATATTGATGGTTGTCCTACCTTGTAGTGGGAAACGCAGTGACGATAGACATGGTGTGTACGATGTCACGTGTCCTCAACTAATCTACAACGAAAGATCAGTCAATTAAATCCTTTTCCAAGCAATACGCTAAAATGTCTCCTTTGAACAAGAAGCACGATCCCAATTCCCGAGCCCTCTTTACAGTTTACATCAAAAATCAATGCATTATTTGATAAACTACGGTGTTCTCGCAATGTGTGAACTTAGAACAACCAGAGAAGACATTTTCAACTTCCCTGGCTTTTCCAAGTTTATGCTAAGAATGCTATATTTATTCGTTTTAGATTAGGTTTTTTTAAAATTTCTTTTACAGAATTGCTTGTCATCTCCATTTTGGTACTAACCAATAACTAGCTTTGTTGAATTTCCCTGACTTTTTCAAAGTAAATCAATTTTTCCCTGACTTTTCCAGGTTTGGGGGAACCCTGTTATATAAACATGTAATCAAAATGGAATTAAACGTTTTTATCCACAGGTACATCATGACGAGTGAGCACACGAAAGAGCCGACCCTCGATTTTTTTGCAAAACATGGGTATTTTGGGCTCGACAAGGAGGATCTGGTGGTGTTCGAACAAGGGATGTTGCCGTGTTTCACTTTCGAAGGAAAAATAATCTTGGAGAAGCCACATAAAGTTGCACGGGCCCCAGGTAAATTGTCAACAGTGTTTCCCAAGAAGGTCATTTGCAGTTATTCTTTGCATAAAGTCTCGCCAAATATTATAATATTGAGTTAAATATTTAGGAGAGGATCACCTTACCAAATATTGAGAAATATTTAGCAGAGCCAACAGTTAAACAAACAAGCCGAACAAGGAAAAATTCCGAAAAATGGCATTTTCAAAGCGATTTTAGATTACATTTCTAAGTATTTTGCTCTCGAAAATAGCCCATTGTGCTAATAATACCAGAAAGCTAATGTACCTTTTTACTGATAAATATTTCATGCACTGACGATATTTTGGCAATCTAATGCAGCATCACTGACATTAATAGCAGATATTGAACGCCTACATTAAATTTGTTATCATCCCATTATCGATTATTATCTGAAAGTACCGATGCACTCCACATTTGAAGTTTGCAATTTTCAACATTGCATAGTTGAGCACCAACTATGCATTCGTCATAATTGTGCCTTTGCTCAATTCATTTGTAGGATAAAATATATGAGATGATAGATAAAAACATCATATAGCATTCTTGGTATTACACTACGATCAATCAAAAAGTTTAGTGAATAACGTGAAAGTATGTTTTCAGATGGCAATGGTGGATTATATCGTGCCTTGAGGACAAATTTCATACTGGACGACATGGAAAAAAGGGGCGTGAAATATCTCCACGTTTACTGCGTGGATAACATTCTAGTGAAAATGGCTGATCCTATATTTATTGGATACTGCATCACCAAAGGAGCAGAATGTGGTGCCAAGGTAACAATTACGGATCAACCGTAGTATTTTAATTACCCTTTACCAAATAAAACTAATCCCCCACCTGCCTCATGAAATACTCTCGGTAATGACATAATTGCAATCTCGACATTATAAATTTTGCCAGGTTGTGTGTGCCTAACAGGTCAATAATTGTCATTATTAGGTTGTGGAAAAATCATTTCCAACAGAAGCAGTCGGTGTGGTGTGCCGTGTGGATGGAAAGTTTCAAGTAGTGGAATACAGCGAAATCTCGCTAAAAACTGCACAGAAAAGGAATCCAGACGGCAGACTCACATTCAGTGCCGGCAGCATTTGCAACCATTTTTTCACTTCAGAATTCCTCAAAAATGTGGTCAAGTAAGAAACCTCATGCTCATGCATAACTAAAAGACAGTAAACATGCGACCATAAGTAACCCATTGTTTTTCGCTGTCTGTAGCGAGCACGAAAAGTTGCTACAGCACCACACAGCTAAAAAGAAGATCCCGCATGTGGATGACAGTGGCCGGTGCAGCACACCAGAAAAACCAAATGGAATTAAAATGGAAAAATTCGTTTTTGATGTATTTCAATTCTCTTTGTAAGTAAAACGCAAATTAACAATGTTTCCATTTCAGCATCATCCGATGGTTACTCTAAAGCGTTTTTTGAAATGGTTTACAATTTGTTTAAAGTTGAATTGAAATAATTTTACAGAGACTTCGTGGTCTGGGAAGTTCTGCGAGAGGACGAGTTTTCTCCACTCAAGAACAGCGATGGAGCAGAGAAGGATACCCCAACAACGGCTCGCCACTCGTTATATTCTCTGCATCAGCGCTACATCCTCGAGGCAGGGGGCAGATTTGTGGACGAGGAAGGTGAAACAATACCGTTAATACCTAGGTAAGTAAAACGGTTGTCTGCCTTTTTACGCTTTTCCCAGTTCTGGCCTAGATTTTCAGTCAGTTACTCCTCTCTTTTTGTGTCTGATTGCACAATCTCTGCATTTCAAGCTTCTTAGTCCCCAATATCTGTTAGTCGTTTATTTCTTTTTTTTTGCATTATTTGTTCTGAAGTAGCATGTGTTTTTGTTAACTTTTGTATTTTCCTTCTAATGTTACGTACAACTTAAATTTTTAAAAACAAAGGAAACTAAATTGTTCCGAGTAACTGAGAATTAATTACTAGAGATCATTTCGGAATGACTAATGCCCTTCGTCTTGAGATTCTTGAGAAAGCGTTATTCTGACAATAGACAGTAACAATGCTACGCCCGTGGCCATTTTGTGTCATCACCTAGTTGTTCACCAGTATCTTGACTGACCCAATCCTAATTTTACTGTACCTCTGCCTGAATACATGCATGCTGTAGTTGAGTCTTTCTGTACTGCTCCTCCCATCTGTTAGCCCTGCATCCCCTAAGCATGGAGATGGAAAACCCTCACACAATGGCACTCTCAATGGTTCTCTATGCAATGGCATGAATGGCACGAATGGCCATGGAGACTTCAATGCCAACAATCAAACCAATAACAACTGGTGAGTTCACATTAGATATAACTACAGCAAATCTTTGACGATCTAAGCATATGACACTCTTAAATTCCACCGAAAGAAAAACTACTATCTGGCAGATTTTTTAAGCACAATCTTAATTTCGGTGTCAATCTTTTGCAGTCAAAAATCCTATCTCGGGAATCATCAATACGTTGAATGCGAAATTTCCCCGATACTGTCATATGCCGGAGAGGTAAGTGATAACCAGATGGACATTTATCGCGGTCATGAATTTTTTACTTATGACATGTTATATATACATGTATATATAGCAATCGAATGAGTTGACAAGCATGTAACAGTTAATTTATTGAATATAGGGAGATCCTAAAGACTAACTATCTGCCTCAAATCATTGTGTAATCGATATGTAAAAAATACTATGTCAATTTTATCAGGTATGAAATATGATGAAATTTTTCATTTTGAAGGGCCTGGAAGAGTTAGTCAATGGCAAAAAATTCACACCACCTCTAGTACTGTTTGGCCAAGGAGAGAGAGTGGCCAACGGCAAAATGGAAGACATTGACAGTAACAAAAAGAATGGGGACTGTCTTCTATAAACAAATTAGTCGTCCTTCACGTACACCTGGGACCAACAAAAACGACCATTTGCTTTTTAAAAAAGCCTTTTACATGACTTTATGGATCACTTGGATCTGCCACATTCCAAGTATCACCGAAGACCAAGATATCAAGTTATTATATTTGCTGACCTGTGATCTGTTTACACCTGCATTTGCCTTATAGGCAACATCTTCACTGCTTCTCTGTACAACGTTAACTATCATAGACTAGCATTTGTAATAACATAATGATTATTTCTCGGGAAGTCCTCGCTCGTATATTCGCAATCAAGAGCTATTTATCTTGTAAATATGAAATGCTAAACTTTGCTGGTATGTACAGATGATTTGTGTTATTAATACCAACGAAACTGAATAGCGGGATATTGTAGATTTGAAAATCAAAAAAAATAAAGCGACCTCGGACATGACTGTATTCTTAATTCATGTATTGGGGCTATTGTAGTTCAATTACAGCTAGCTTGTACTGAATGTTTGCAATCAACAGCTTTGTTAGTTAAAAGAGATAATATTTGTCTATTGTCATTGAAATTTCATTTGATGCTAGCATGAACTGCCTTTACAATAGCATTATTTACAAAGACGCGTTATTTTTTGATTGAAAGTGCAATTGTTTTTTTCTTTCTGTCAAGTATTTAGGTTGGGGATCATAATTGGTGTAAATATATAAATATATAGATTTTATGGGAATATATGTAGACTTTTTCGAGTGTTAATAGTTGTTCTTAACCTTAGGAAAGTCGAAATGGAATTGTCAAAATCCGCGTATATCTGATAATAAACATTTCCACTGACTAATTTATGATTTGAAATGTAATAGGTAAGACGTTTTCCCTAATTAGTTTTAATTTAAGAATCAGTCGATTTAAAATGATCATTCCATTTTGCTTCACTTTTAATCAGGTACATGCACTACTATAAAGAATCGTCATTTACTCACCAAGAAAGTGCAAATTCCTTGACGTGGACAACCAATATCTTGATACAATGAAATCACTAAGATGGAAAAATCTGGTATAAAAAGCAGGTCCATATTCCCAAGTGCAGCATACATTCGAACATGAGATTTAATTAACTGCTATTAAATTGAAATGTTAGAAAAAATTAAGGGATGGGAAGGGGGAAACCTTGACTGGAAGTCATGACTGAGCAATTACTGTGAAATTAATTATTGCCTTAAAGGCCACAATTTGTGATCATGCCATAATATTTTGTAAAATGTTCAGAAAGTAATGTGCATGAAAGCTGCCAGGACAGTAGCGAAATTTTATCAGAAAAAAATCTTAAATCAAAGAAATAAAGTGATTACGAATCAAGCTTTATGTTGATTTAAATAAATATTTTGGCATTAGCTTATTTATTTCACTTATTAAACTTCTCTGCATTAACATTTTGGAGAATAATATTTATAATTTATTTTTACAGCAATCACACAGCAAGCACTACGTGTCTGCCGAATCACTCGTTGGAGAGTGGCTGAGATCTTCCTATAATGAAAAGGGGACAAGACTGTAGAAAACAACGAAAATTGGGGCAACAATACTAAGCTATTGACATAAAGTAGGCTAGAACATTTAAAACTGTTTATCAAATGGTAGCTTACCGTATCTTCAGAAGGAAGGCTATCCAGTTGAGATGCCAGAAACAGCAAGCGCTCAGCATGGGAGTTGTATACAGTATTAAGTTCCGGATTGATCACAGAATACCCCGGGCCCTTTCGAACAGTGGCAGGAAGTGGTGGAGCTGGCTGCGCTTGCATTTCACAACTAGGAACGTCTTGAATTTCACCACCATCAGTCTCCATCTGTTCATCAAACCCCGATGATATGTCCAATCTTACTTGCTGGAAAAATATATATGCACCAATAAGCAAATGAAAAATCAGATCCATGAGCTGAACAATTTCTAGCATTTGCAGGCATGTTGCCAGTTGGTATACAATTTTTCAATAATATTTGACAAAGTATCTGATATTTTTCCCAAAAGCCAATGTATAAAAGCGGTGTGCATGTATTTTCATGGAAATAATTTTTAGACAATGCACGTTTAAAATTCTCATCGAACGCAGTTTTATTAATCAAATTTTTATAAAATTAAGGATCTGAATGGAGGCTAATTACTGTTTCACACTAGCTTGGTAAAAAATTTACAACTTTTAGATGATGTCATTTTCCCCCAATTTTTCACACCCCTGATATTGTCTATCAGCAACCATCAAATCATATGCCAGAGATAATTCTGAAATATTAAAATGCCGACTCATGTCTTTAAAAAATATACGCTTACATAATACTACACTAAGCTTAGGCCTTTGCAATATAAAATTTCGCATGACAAACACAGAACAGGGACAAAAAGTGCTAAGATTCATTTGTTATATGAAGGATGTACTGCTTACCACATCTGATTCTGAAGTGCCATCTGCAGTACTTCCCTTCAAACTATATCCATGCCCATGAAAGGGCGTATGACTAGAAAGTATTTGCTGACTTTTGCTTATAAACACTCCACTTGCTGCGGCGACTTCAGTTTGCTTATCTTCGTCAGATTCGTCACTCTTTATAGTGGACATGGCACCCCCAGCTTCTTGGCTTCTCTGGTGTTGCAGCACTTTTTCCTCTACACCTTTCTCAATGGGAAAATGGCCATGGGGTTCCAGGCAAAGTTCAAGGCGATCCTGTTTGGCATTGTAGTGAAACACCTTGTCAGGCAGGATGGGAAGGCGGCAATGCTTTCCATCAACCAATCCAACATCCCGTTTCATTTGAAGATACAACAAGCCACCAGCAGTGAACAGCTTGGGGTTACCCTGAACATGTGACCAAATACTCTCATTGGAAAAGGTGGCTGTTAGCAACAAAGAAGCAATTGCTGTGTCCAGACTTTCCAAATTTGCTAAAGTAGAGGAAAAGTACATGAGAAGAAGGTATCATTTGCAAAGATGAGCATGCGCTCATCTGTCAATCAGATACTTACAATTTTGCAAATGCTGAAGTTTTTGCAGTAAATTCAGATTTTCACTCTCAGGTGGCAAATTGTTGCTTAATCCAGCTGCTGTTTGAAAAACGAACAGAGAAACAAAATATGTCATAAGTGTCAATTGGATCGCACTCGAATATGACTGTCACGAACCTTCAACTGGGCGTTGAATAATTTCCACAGACACCTTATCACCCGAATTAAAAGGCAATGTGAAATCCTCCGTGAGGCAGTTTTTCGGTAAGTGCAATTCCTTTGGGGGAAAGCCATACACTATCCTTTTGATTTGAGATGGCACAATACCCAGCTCCTCATCCAGTTTTTTCAAGAATTTCGAGCACATCAATGCCATATCCATGGTGATGCGGAGCTAATTTGGTGGCAATGGCATTAAATATGAGAGAATAAAATTTTGTTCCTCCAAGACTGACTTAATCACTTACCTGCCTTCCATCAGATGTTACTACACGAACCATTTTACTCGGCAACTTATTTGACTTTGGACTAGCTGAAGTAGAGGCTTTGACGTCATCACAAGCGGCACTTGATCTCTGCGACAATGTTGATGCGAAAGGCCTTAACTCCAAAGAGGAGGATCTAGTAGGCTTAATAAGGCAATTTCAGAAATACAAATATTTTTTAACTTAAATTTAAATGGTTATAACTAAATTATTCTGCCATATAATAAACTCACTTTGGTATTCCCACCATCGTTTACTAAAGTCTGAAGTCTTTCAGTGGAACGTCTTCTCTGCTGGGAAGGGGCATTTTTTATAACCCGCTGCCTTACTATACGTTCTGCATTACTTTTGGTCAGCTCTTCCTTGTGAACAACCTAGAAAACGGCAGACGAAAACAAACTGAAATCAGTAAACGAAAAATTCACCAAATGTAGTTGTTCCGCATGCTGTTATTCATTGGCATACCCCAAATCCACTAAGAATGATCTTGGAAGCCAAGGTTGGGTCTTTAGATACGATATTCTGATCACCAATAGAGTTCTGGGATGCATCTTCTGGCTTTTTTGTCTGTTCTAAGATTTGGTCTACGACTTTCTGAATCAATCTCTCACTGCCAAACACGCCTATACGGAAAGAAATAACTGGCATTAGCTCACTCTAAAAATTACTTCAAATCAATATTTAATGAACTAAAAATCTTTACCTGGAAAATGTTTTTGGACTAAAGCTGATGCAACCATGTATGCATTACTATTCAAAGACGGATTGCTTTCATACTGAAACCATGCCACTTTCTCCCTGATGACTTTATAACCCCATTCCATAACAACAGACAATCTGGAGAAATAAAATTGAATGAATAAGCATTCTTGCCAAATTATACAGAAAACACATTGATAGATTTGCGGGTAAAATAATTTCATTTACAGTTCTGGCTTGGTATCATATTCGCTTCCATCCCAAAAATGTTTGAATCCACATTTGCAAGACAGCGACCTTGTCTTTGTACAATCTCCATTTTGATATTGTATACTTCCATCGCCATTTACTAATCTGATCTGCGAGCTTCAGTAAATCAAATATGAATTTAAGTTCTTATTGTCATTGCAATGCAATAAGACATTTTGTGTAAAGTGCACTTTGCTTACCTGGGACACAAACTGCATTTTTCTATCCTAGTTTCTTTTCCATTCGGAACTAATTCATCAGTTTCCGCATTGTATGCACACACAACACCTGTAAACAAACTCATGTGAAAACTACGCAAGCGCAGAACTGAAACCACAAAAAACGACGAGAAAGGTAAAATTACCTAATAAAGGGAATGGGTATAATTTGTCAGTTCGCAACTTGCCATGCTTTTGCTCAGCTAAGGTATACAAGGCACCACCTCTTTTAAATCCTTCAGGCACTAAATTCTGTTCACAAATGGCACCACATAGGAGACAAATGTAAAGTCGCTTTTCCTGAACAGCTTTTTTTGTAGCCTCCAAAATGTCTTTGGGGTTGGCACCAACAACACCTTCAATTATAGGAAACTGGTCTTTGTAGGTGCACAACTTAAAATATTGCACCAGGAAAACAAATAAGAGTGTGCATGCAAGATTACCTGTTCGCTTATAAACATAATGATGTACATCAGCGACTAAGGCTGGGTGTACACTGTACTTATCAAGAAACACGTCTGCCATGGCAGAAGTAAGTCTGAGAATATAACTATCCTAAATAGATAATTGAAAATATTCGTCAATAAGTTTGGGATTTATAAGCATGCATAAACTATTTTCAATCGGAGCTACCTGAAGACATTTATCACCACCGATCGTGCAGGAATCCTTTTCGTCAAATTCAATGTACATATCAATAAGATGCTGTGGCAAACCCCACACTTTTGGAACAAGGGAGCGATGCAAGTTTGGAGGAGGCCCTTCAATCAAAGCAAGCACATTTTCAATAAGGAAAGCTAGTGAACAAAACTTGTAGCTGCATAAACTTACTGTTCTTAATTCCAACTAAAGGTATGTAATGGTTGTGCCCATTACTGCTCCAAGCAATACACAATGGCTTATTCAGTTTTCCCCCTTTGCCTTTGCACATGTCGATGTCAATGATGGCTGGCAGGAAAGTAGCTGGATGACATAGAAAACATTTTTGAGAAACACAAAAATAACCGCACTCAAATGGGTCTTTTTCCCCATCAGATAATTACGAGTGACAATAACTACCAGCATAATCCCCAGAGCTCTGCATCCCGCTTAAAGAATCTAGAAGAATTATAGGTCTCCGAAGAACGTTGGCCAATCCAAAGATGTGCGTATTACGAAGGCCTAAAAGCTCTCCGGCTGCTGGTTCAAAATCCGTATTGCATTCTTCAATAATACCATCCCACTCAGCTTGATCGATGAAGTCAATAAATATGCTCTATAAATTTTAAATGCAGAAGTTATATCGTAGTTATAATTTTGCACGTTTATAAAAACTAATAAAATTAATGTTAATGCCACGCACCTTATAGCGATCCAAATGAGTCAAGAAATGATCCTTCAGATTTATCCTCAAAGCGTGCCAAAACAATTCTCGGCCAACTAAAGCTCTCGACACCGCATGGACCAGACAATGACCATCCCCATCAGCGTGGATCGGCAACAGGCGCTCCTCATTGTCGTTGAATAAGTTGATAGTTGCAAATGTGTCAGCCAAATACGTTTTGCTGCCTGATATGTCTCGGCCATAACCAACAACCTCAACATGTTCAGGATCAATAAGAAAGCAATGTTCGCACAAAACTCCACAATCGAAAGTTTCACTCTGATTCATCTCTTTCAGAAGTTTCGCTTTGCCAGTTTTCTTATCCATTCCATAGCTGAAAATTCATGGATACCTTTAATAAGCTTGATACACGATTCAAAAAATTTCATTAGATCTCAAGATTCCGATAATACCTCGTTAATATTGGCGCCAATAATTTACAGTGATAATTGGAAAGTCCTAAAACTTTAACAGCTTCAGTTCCCCTTTTCTTCGAAGTTTCATTCAGAAGAATGTTCCGTAACATGTTATGAAGAACAACATTAGGATCAGTGACTTCCTGGATCTCCCTAAGCGTTGTCTGCTCATGCCTCTGCCCACAATTTGTGCATTCAACACTGGACTCGTACGACGGAAAAACCAATTTCGTCTGACAACCCACATCAGGGCAGTAACCAGAGAGAAAATGATTAGAGAAAGGGGATGTTTTTGTTGTAGGCATGGTTATTGGTAACTCGTATCACATAAACTAATCAGTGAAATCCAGAAGTTTATCATCTCTGCAAGTAAAAATAAGAAAAATTAGTGACCCAACAGACTACTTGACATTTTGCGAACAATTGCGCAATATTATGTCATGGACGCACGCAAATAAACCTAAATTCATTATTTTCCAAAGAGCACAGCAATTTTAACCCTATCAACTGTTCATTTCGCAAGACATTGCAAGTGGATTTTAGGGCTTCATGTACAAGAAATTGGCTTTGGATTACTACATGTACATCATGTCTGTAGCAAATTAGAGTAAAGGTCAAGTGGGTTTTCATAACACATAATTGCAAGACCTGTTACCTTCACAGAGTACATGCGCGATCATACTCACATTGCAAATAAGCGTAACAAGTCAACAAATATTAAGCAGGCTAACCGAAGCAGT
The DNA here is from genome assembly GCA_034687865.1 of Kryphioiulus occultus. Taxonomy (NCBI): domain Eukaryota; kingdom Metazoa; phylum Arthropoda; class Diplopoda; order Julida; family Julidae; genus Kryphioiulus; species Kryphioiulus occultus. Next base: position 21,767 of record JAQGAF010000912.1, on the reverse strand, counting down.
ACTGTCTTTGTTGTCCAATTTCTTTATACTCGTAGGATAAACATGCTAAAAATCTAGAGGTTTTAAAACGTCAAACATCGGAAAGTACGGAAACCCAAATGTGTCTAGTGATGATTACGACGTGTGACGACATCCATCACATGTTATGTCTTGCACCAACCATTCGCAATCGGTGACCAATGACTGATCATTTTGAAATTGTGCTTTTAGGTGACAAAATTGCATTATATGTATTTATGCTCAAATTTCGATGAAAACTTGTATCGATTCAAAATTTTTTGTGAATGATTTGGAATGTCATTAATAGGGACGGGAGGGTGTCCGAAAATGATTGCGAATGCTGCCATGGGGGGGGGGCTCTGAAAATCACGAAAATGTAATGACATAATATATGAACATCCCCAAGGTTTGTCTAGATCTGACCAGAGGGCACTGACGCCCTCTATGTTGTGCATCAACCCTGTTATTGTCCACCGTATTTTCTATTTAAAGCAGTAATGCTCATCGAGGTTTCCGTAGAAAATAGCAGCCGACATAGAAAGCATCCCATAATGCACCGCAATTAAAATTGTCATTTGCATTTTGGTTATGAGTAAAGATGGCGGACAACTTGCTAAAAGCTCCAAAAAAAGGCATTTTAAAGAGTTCATCTAGCTTTGAAAAAACGGAGCCATACAGATGGTATGTCCAACTAATTCGTGATTGTGAAATGTCTATGTGCCAATAAATTGCCTAGCTGTAGTATATGGAATGTACCGTAAATGTGCAACTGGTAAGATTTCCCACTGACAGCGATATGAAATAAATTTCTTAAGTAATAACGTCTTATTTGACAGCCTCAGAAACTACAGTCCTAGTTTGGAACGTTCACTGACAGCATATACACGAAATAAAACGCGAAGTTTCATGCTAGAATTACATTAAGGGAAATTGGGAAGTTAAAAAGACAATTTGTCATCCAAAAGTGTTTCCATGGAAATTATCAAAAAAAAAATGAAATAAGTAAAATATTTGAAGATTTTTTGAGATAAGGATTCGTCTGGTCATGACGAAAAATGTTTTCAAACCTCTGTTGGTTAGGTTTCTCATTGTAGCTATTTTTGTAGGATTGCGTTTTTTCATGCCCTTTAGTTGGTTAAAGATAGCCTAACCCTGGACTGATACAATTTTTGTCAAAATCGCTGAGCCTATATATCATAGAAAAACCTGTTGAGGACCATTTCACAAGCACTGAAACCGATAAAACTGGTGCCTATTTAAAAAGTATTAATTATTTAGGAAAATGGAAAACACCTTTTACTTCCTTAAATAGAAACCAGTTTTATATGGTAAACGTTCGCTTCATTATAGTCTGGAAACCTAGTTTTCGGTATTATGTGTCACATCCCCGAAAGGTTCGTAACATCGATTGAACTTTCAACAGTTAAAACAGGGATCAAATTGGCTCATTATAAAATACCAATGTTGCAAAGTAAATAATCTGTTGATTTTGAAGCTAAGCTGAATGTGTACCTAAGTCAGACATGCATGATTGACATCTTATTTATCCTACAGCAATTCAAAGGAGATGAAATGGGATGAAATGAATATTTTACAAACATTGCACCCTGCTGACAAAGATTATGGTCACATGAAGATAGACGAGCCAAAAACACCTTACGCCAATTATAAAGACCCTGAGGAAGGAGTGAAAGGGAGTGTAGATCCTCAGTCCGATGATGAAACAGATGGTTTAAATGCGGATCTGCTGGCCAAGAAGTATGTAACGCCTCTATTGGCCAGATAAAGGATTGTTTGCTTATTGTGTGGGAATCCCTGTTGGTTATGCTACTTACTCGAGTCGTTTACTCAGAATTCAGCTGGGATCGAAAAGTTTGCCAAAAGCACTTGTTGTAAAGGAAGAAGATGAGGAGGAGGAGGAAGATGATATGTATTCTGATGAAACTGAAGAGGAAAGAGGTAAATTTTTATTTTAAAAGTTTTACCCTTGCTTTGAGAAGAATTATTTAACTTCCCTGCTACTTATCATGTGCCTGGCAAACTGTTCACGCCACTATATTTGTTATTATGTAGCAAAACGAAAACTGTTTGAGCAGAAAAGAAAGCTGCACTACAACGAGTTTTTGGCTGTTAAATTAGCGAGAAAGTTAATGGAGACAGAGCATGGAGAAGAGGATGAGGAGGAGGAGGAAGAAGATGAGGAAGATAAGGATGGAGATGGAGATGATGCTATGTCAACTTCTAATAGTCATGCAAAGGATCACCCTAGTAATGACCAGTCAGAAGACAACAGTCATTCCATAAACGTTAATAAAAATGGAAGTCCTGATGCCAAAGACACAGCCAATGTTAAAGGCGTTTAGGTGTCTGGCATAAACATTGTGGAACTAATATATTTAATCATATTTTCATTGGAACTGAATTGATGCTAGTTTGTAAATATGAAGATTGTTTTATTTTAGAAAATAGACTTGATCATTGTAGAAGGGCAAGTTTCAAATTTGATTTTTTTTTGTTTGCTTTTAAAATATGGATTTAAATTTAAGTTAAGGGAAGTTGATCCATGCAGTCAAAACTTGCAAATTAAAATCACAAAAGTGAATTTTTCAAAAAAAATTTCTGGAAGTGGTTTTATCAAGGTCCTTGCATTGAATAAATTGCAAGTACAAGATTGGCAATACAAATAATTCAATGATGTAACCTATTATTTATTTGTGTAGACTCAATACTGATGTAAGTACCAGATGATGTACATATGTTACAATGAATTTACTTCTAGCATACAGCACTTTTATAGGCCTTTAGTTGATAACTATACTGAATGTTGTAAATGTTAAATTACCTGTGTTCAGCTAGATCTGTTCTAGTTGTACTCTGTGCTGCCAAATGGAGAACAAGACTGTTTCTCTCGAGAATCCCCACTTCATTTAAAAATGAGATCGAGTGGATCTCATAAGGTGCCTGAGAAATCAAAAAAACATTTGGTAAAGAAAGTGATCATGATTGTAATTGATATTGTTGCTGTGATCATCTGATTAGTAATTCTTTGTAAAATTCCCCATTACATGCGTTTTCAAAGATTTCTAATGAAGTAACACATTTTTAGGTAATGTAAAAGCTTTTTGCCAACATGCACCAGTTTGTAATGTAGGCATTTTGTACACAATCAGTATGGTCGGGACTACTTAAATTGTTCATATATTCAGAGATGCTTCATCAAACTGTCTTTATATGATTGTATGCCAACAGTAATATCACAGTATGTTCTAAACGTTGTTGACACAATTCAAATTTAATTCACGTTCGTTTGCCTACAATACATGTATTAAAGACATCTGGACTGAATATTTACCAATAAAAGATTAAAATGACTTTACTGAACTTTGTCATTAGTTCATCTAGACTTTATTTTATGGAGAAAAAAAAAAAACATCACAGCTAAGTGTAGCTAACATGTAACCTGTAGTCATTGGTGTTGAGATCGATAAGGCAAATAACGACTGAATGAAACGCTGAAGTTAAGTTTAAGGTCTCACTGCATGTAGCTGAAGTTCGAAAGTGGGGATACCCAATACAGTTGACACACAAAGTATTGAAGCAGTATGTGAATTGTTGTTCACAGGTAAATTAAAAAGGAGTACAGTTGTATACAAAAATGTAGGAGACGTTCAAGGTCTCCTGCAGCCCGTCTTGACACTGTCATTTATTTTATGGTGCTGTGCATTCATATGTTCTGGCAGTCATGATATCATCACTAAAATAACTGTATCACACACAGCCCCAAACATTGAAACTGTTACCTCCATACAGTTTAGCATGGAGGCAGAAGTAGTGTTAGGCTTGGGGACGTGTGTGATACAGTTATCTTCATTTTAGTGATGGCATCATGAATTCATGATTGCCATAACATAGAGAGGTCTGTCCCAAAAGTAAGTGTAGTGAAAAGATAGGTTCAGTCTGTGTTGCACTACATCTGAATGAGTAGGGACCTGTCTAAATACCTCGTTACGTTTTCAACTCTTAGAGCAGGACCAGGGTGCACACTGTTATTAACCTTTTTTTCGATATTCAAGCTATTGTGGGTCTAATCTATAGTAAGGTTGTGCAAGTGTGGAGATCTTTTCTCTAGTGAAAACTTTCGAACTGAAAGAGTTTTGTGAGCAGGCACGCTATTGCGGTGCAGCTCCCATCGGAATGTTGCAGTTCCCCTAGAAAATATAACGAGGTACTGAGACTGGACTAACTTATTCAAATAGTTGAAACAAGTATGGACAGGTTGCCAAGGGTCATTCTTTGAAGGAGTTGTAATCAGTACAATTACATTTGGGACAGACCTCGTATATAAATGTGGTGCACCATAAAATAAAAAGACAGTGACAGTTTTGCCATACAAGTCCCTATGTATTTAAAATACAGTAATACAGTATAGGCCTGCGTTCACAACTGTACCATAATCTGTGAACAAAAATTTTCCGTGAAACAAAAACTTTGTGTCAACTGATTATTAATTTATTAGAGAAAGTTTTGCTAGAGAACACTTTAAACCTGTCAGCTGTAGTTGCTATCAAGGTTAATAAACTATAGGTGTACATAAACGAACACCAGTGACATCAATATTTAGGCCTAATTATCATGGACATGACCATCGTAACTGTTGCAAGACAGATACAATGGTTACTATTATCTTTTCATTAATATTGGTGCATGCAGTATTTATATTTGTTCAAAGGAAAGAAATTAAACAGCGCTTACCAACTCGTCTTCAACTTCTTGTCTGATTGTGAAACGAGAAACAACTAGAACGAATACAAAACAGCGCGCTTATAAACACACGACAGAGGCGCCCTCTATAATCGTCTGCTCCAAATAAGCGCGTGTGAATGTGAAGGGAAATTTCTGCAACTTTTGTATAAATTATGGAGTCGAAAGAAACAATTAAAACCATGAGTGATGAAGATCGCAGGCAGCTTGCAGAAGCTCTGGATCAACAACTTGAGGACTATGTGGAAAAACTCGAAAAAAAACCGTATAAAGATGGGTTCTCGGAAGACAACTGGGAAAAGGTTTGTCAACATCACAATACAGTGTACATACTGTAGCATGATATTGTTTACGAATGAAATATCACTGTACTAATGAACTGTATTGTGTAGGAAATGCAAGAACATCCAGCATTCCGAACAGAACCATTTAAAGAGGGAGAAGAACTCCCACCACTTTTTCAAGCCATGCAACAGCTGAAGTATGATCCAGCTGAAAACTCTCCTGATGGTACAAATTTACAGCTTGTATAAAAACATGTCACATATACTTTGACAGCTGAGATAACTGACATCTTTTGGTGGTTGTCACCATTTCCTCAGCATCGTTCACATGAAAATTGAACTGTATAGCAGGGGGGACAATAGAATTTCAAGTATTAACATATCTAATCCATATATAAACTTGTTGCAGAACTGGCCATAAATTACAAAGAAGATGGCAACAATAATTTCAAACTGAAGAAATATCGTTGGGCAGTTGATTCATACACTGAAGGCATTAAAATAAAAGATGTTAGTGCAGAGGTAAAGTGTCAGCTATACACTAATCGAGCTGCTGCAAACTATCATTTAGGTAAATATGATCCCATGTACACTTTACACGTGGTATAATAGTGGGCAGGTCTTATTCTATTTGAAAATTTAAAATAGGAAATTTTCGACAATCGCTATCGGACTGTAAACTAGCATTGGAGCATAAAGAACATCACATGAAGGCGATTACTAGAGGTTTCAAACCAAATTATTTTAGGCACAACAATAAGTTATCATCAAACATTTTCATGAAAGGTTTCTCTCCAGGTGCGCAATGCTGTCAGCAGCTCGGGCATCTCGATAATGCTATGGACTGGTGTTCACGTGGATTATCAGTAATTATTTTCTGTATGCTACTTGAATTACATAGGCTAGTTACATTTAAATTACCATAAGGAATTTGCGTGTGATTTTAGATAAATTCAGAGGAAACCTTGCTTTTGGAAATTAAATCCAAAGCAGAAAAACAGAAGGTATGCATTGTATAATGTATGAATATATATGCAAGTCTATTTGCTATACATTCTATCCTATAATATAATTATCTATCAACAGAAAATTTCTGAAAGAGATTTGAGGAAAAGAAATGTTCAGCAAAAGAAAATAAAGCAAGAAGAAGATAAATTGCTTGGAGAAATTCGAGTAAGTTAATAACACAGCAGAAAAATTCATGAAAGTGTCATGAAACTTGGTCCATTATTTTGCATAGATATAAACATATTATATTCGAAGTTGCAGTATTTAGGTAACTAAGAATTAAACTTGACTTGTATTATTAAAGGCAAGGAGAATTCGAATTGTTAAACCTGCTGTCAAAGATAGTGATGAACCTGAAAGTTCACTGGTGTTGGAAAGTTTGGAACCTCACCACCCAGCTGCAATGGGTGCCAAAGTTCACCTGGGAGAACATGGTGCTCTCATTTGGCCAGTATTGTTTGTCTACCCAGAGTATGCACAGATGGACTTCATTCAAAAATTCAGTGAAAATGAACAGTAAGTGACTAAATTTGAAAGCGTAGAGATCATCACTAAGCAGGCTGCACTAAAAATGTTACAGTAGATTCTCGATTATCTGAGCAAGATTTGGAAAATTGCAAATAAGCAACGTATTATTTTCCAAAAAAAGCAGCGCAGTGAATTTCGTTTTTATTCATGTTAGCATTACGAATAACGCCATCTGTTTCAAATGGATAACTGAGAAACTACTGTATAAATTTCATCGAAACAAATACATCAACTTACTTCACAGATTTATAGATCACTTGAATGCAATGTTTGGCACAAACCAGGAAACGCCAGCTTGGGACAGTTGCAATAAATACATTCCAAAAAATCTGAAGGTAGAATCAAATTTTTCAATTAACCTTGAAGATAAAGACTTCTATTCACTATTAAAACAATACTTATTTTAATATCTAAAAGGTTTACTTTGAAGATGAGAGTGTAACAACATTATGGGAAATCGACCCTGCCCTTTCACTTATAGATGCATTAAGGCATCCAAGGTTTGTCCTTTGATTCGTTTTGGACATCTTCAACTAAGAGTTCACCTATTTTTTTTTTATAAGGAATTTAAATTGACTATTGTGAATGCTATTAATTATGATACATTGATGTAATTTCAGTTACATCGTTTCTGCTGGCACTCCTAATTTCTTCATTACTGCAAGAGATAGTGAATTTGATAGTGTGTTCACTAAAAGATACAACGCTGTTCGAAAGATAGCAATCAAGCTGAAGTGAATCGCAGTTCATTTGAGAACTTTGGAATTTACGGGTGGATAGTGCTTTCTATGTTGTCAATCCAACTATTTATGATATAAAAATGTATTTTTATAAAGCTTTTGGCGATAATTAGACAAAAAAATCATTACATGGACATGTTTTAACCAAACTCGTTTATAAAATTGAATGTGATCGCATGAGCATAAAAATCGATAATTTTACCATTTTAAGTGCTATTATTATATTAAATGACAAAACCAACCATGACTAAATAACTAAGTAGCTAATTTGCAGTGTCCACATTACTGCTATAATTAATGAGCAGCAATGCACAATTGCATAAATTCAGATAAAAAAAAATATTAATTGTGCAATTTTTAGCCCTTGATCCCATAATTAGATTTATTTTGGGTTGATAAAGTTGTATTTGTGTTCACCAATTTTAAATTTAAATTTTAAAGGTCATAAATTGGTGCAATGTCACTGCCAGAAATACTATTTAAAATAGTTTTCTGAAAAATTAATAGCAATGTTTATTTTTCAAACACCAATTTTACTGATTTGTGACGAAAAATATAACAAGGCTATTTCTATGTCTTTACACATAATAAATAAGCATTATACCCATTCCCCTATATTAGAACTTGATATATGAACATGAAGTTTGAGTATGGTTGTAATATAAATTGATAGGTTACATTTTTAATGACACCATGGCCTCCCTAAAATCAGTAATGCTATAAAACATGAAACATTGTTGCATAGAAAAAATGGTTAAAACTTTGATATAATATCATAATATTTATGCAACTGCTTGAAGATGTCAAAATATATTCCCCAACTTACGTTTCATTAGTATTCTGAGAGGCTTTCATAGATGCATTAAAAATGAATTTTCCTATGCAATTTCTTACCACAAATGAAATCATTCAACACAAGTGGGTATTCCCCTTTTTAGCAAAATGCATGAATCTAATGAAATTTTAAAATTGTGCGGAAATAAATAAGTTTAATTTACGTAACAACATACCTCTAAAATGTGCATTGCTACCTACGTGTGAACCTTGTTCATAACTTGGTCACAGTGTCTTCATTGGTAGTAGCTTCCTTCCTCAAAGCCTCATCAATGCCCTCCTTCAGTTTTCTGTAAATGTTTGGGTTAGGGTTGATGCCCACTGGATAGAAGTAAGGTTCAGTCTTGTAATTGCGTTGAAAATATATACACGATTTCAGGTGATTGGCCATGTTTTCTTGGTCTTCAAAGCCCCATTGTCGAATTGGAGAGAACGCTGTGCTAAACGACCATCGCTATACAATTGGAGAAATTAAATACAGTATATTAATTATAATATACAAACAGTAGGAGAAACATCAAGGTACGTTTGCACTATTTAACATAACATCATAACAACAAAGCGTGTAAACTATACAAACAAACGACTTCGATTATTTAACTGAAGGTTTATTGAATTTTATACCTTGTATGCAATTCTCCAGGTGTACTTTTTTCCACACTTGACCCTCTCCCACTGTTGCACGACGATTCCTCTCTCTTCCAAAAGACTGCAGCAAACCTCCCTCAGCAGCCTGGATGTCATTGCCAAGTTGCACAAGCTGAAACTGTCTAAGAACCTAGCCATGTGTACAAGGACTTCGAATGGCAATTGGGTTAGCACCAGTGAAGCGGCATCCCTGCATGTGCTTTGACACCGAACGGCACCCTCCTGCTTCGTGCTCATCATCTGAGGCTCAACGTAACTACCATCCTCGTGAATCACCTCCATAGGAAAAGCTGCTGTTACGGCATTGGACTGTTTGTGGTCGAGAGTGCGAGGAGGAGTTCTGCGGCATGGCTTTCGTTCAGGTGAACTCCTATTAGAGACTGGTGCTAGCGAGTGGCAGCCTGGAGGAAGAAACGGCCTAACGCCAAAACTTTCCAAAATATCGTTATGGACGATCGTGGAGCCGCAGCAAGTCGGGTGAAAACGCCTCATGGAAAACATGCACCCGTAGTGGGCAAGAGGACACCGCTGTTCCAGCCAACCGTTCAAGCCGCCGTGGATATCGCTGTGGACATTTTTGTAGTGCCAGCTGTATTCGTCTCTGCGAAATTCTTGGGCGCACAAGAACGTGTACATGGATTTGGGTTTGGCTTGATAGCGAGTGATGGATTCGAGGGTTAGATCCAGACCCAAATTTACGAAAAGCGGGGGTGAGGTTGGCGGGGGTGGTGGTGGGATGGGGGGGACGATTGAAGGTTGCTTGCGAGCATGATCGGTCATGGAGGCCGAAGAAATTTCACTCACGACAGTGTGGTCCACGAAGAGTATATCGTAGTTACCGGGTTGCTCGAACACGTCTTCTATGACCTCGGCATCCGCGCCCAAATCCATGTTGGCCCCATTCAATATCGGCATAGGGCAATCTGACATTGTTTTGGGCATTTTCACTAGGCTCGCCACGTCCTTCATCTCAGTAGCGTGGACATCGCACGTTGGTTTTTCAACGTCCATTTCTTCTTCAGCTGTTTCGAGCAGGGCCTTCTGCAGATCGCTTTCCGCTGACCAACCGTTGGCTATCCCATTCAGATTTTCCTTGTCATCTCCGAAGCCCAACCACTGCATCAGCTCCCGTCTCCTGTCTCCCTCCCGAAAGTTAGGGGGCGTCAAGGACCGGTTGCCATTGTGGTTAGTGATCATTGTTAGAGCCGCAGTCAAGCTATCCGTGGTTTGCTTACTGGCTCTGTAAAGCTCACCGCAAACGCTCCGTTGAAGTCCCGGAGGCGCTTTCCGTGCTTCCCAAGGTGTATCCTCCTCGTCGTCTGTCACATGTCGAGATGGATGCGAAGATGAGTTTTCACTGCTGTCATTGTTCGACTCAATTCCAGGAATTCCATTGGCTCCTCTTAGCTGTAATGGAACTGCTGGAAAACGTCTTGTCAAGCTGTTTCGCAGAGCCCTCCGGGTGCGCCTCGGTGCTCTAAGCCATTCGTTGAGCATCCTTTGATCCCGCAGAGCCAGAGCAACGTCCAGCTGCCCAGCACGGGCATTGGGATTGGGTTGATGAAATGGGATGTGCAGCTGACGTTCCCTGGAGCAGACGGGCCAACGATTCCACTCCATGGTGCAGTGGACGACACTGGCTGGACAGGTAGCTAAATGGCGCCCCAAAAAGCGCCGAAAAAGCCATATGGGACACCCGTTAACCGAGTTGATGCACGGCACCTTTTCGTTGGCGCACAAGAGCTTATGCTCGAAACGTTTGCAGGCGTGAAACCGGGCCCCGCATTCGAGTTCGCAGGAAATTATCTCGCAGCTCTCGCCCAACCTTGGCCGCACGTTGCACTTCCACAACTTGATGCAAGAGTTGCAGTGATGATGAATGTCCGCAGCTGCCAGCATTTCCTCGCTACTGCAAACCTCCATTGTCGCTTTTTTGCTCTAGAAAAAGAAAAGTTTCCAATATTAAGATGCTGTAACCGGCAGTTTTAAAAACCTTCTTAAAAATTGACACGATAAAAACAAATTTGCGGTGATTTCAGAAAAATCGAGTAATTTTGGTGTATACATTATACGCCTGAGTGAATGCCTTGTAGTTCTTGTTGAAATACAGTGAAAGACTCGAGAATCCCGACAAGGCAAAGGGGCAAGGCACCTAAGTCAGGGTCGTCTTAAGGGCATGGTGGGACCCCAGGCAGACCAGGGCATGGGTCCCTAACACCCTCTTCCGAAATCTTTGGTGAATGGTGAATGCAACAGTGGGCTTTAGCTATTTTAATATGCAAACTAATATGGAAACTCGAATCCCCAAGAATGTTTTTTTTGAGAATTTGGCGACATAACACATTTCTCAGTCAAAAATCTTTGGTGCATTTAATTTATTGCTATTTATCATGGGGCCCCCGGCAAATGCCCATTCAACCCATGCGGTAAGACGGCTCTGTCCAAAGACAGCACTTTTCCCAATTTTCTTCTTCTAAACATTTCACCTGATTCTCAAAGGAGTTCATAACAACATTCTATGCGATGTACAGTAGATGTATGACAAGAAATAGCATCTTCTAACTGTCATATATCCAAAACCACGGCCTCCAGTCAACAGAGACATCACGAGCAAATGGTTTCCATCAGAATAGTAAGCATCGATGGCAAGGTAAGCGCAAACGGTGCTTGACAAACCATTTACTTACACCAGGCCTTTTGCGAACAATAAAAAAATTGGTGCAAGGTGACTATACTTTAAAATATGTTTGATTCAACTTTGGCTTTAGGCCAAGCACCTTGAACCTCCCAGGCTGCTCTTGACTAAGCCAAAGCCACCCGTCTGGTGCAAAAAAAAGCAATGGCTTGACTACGCAGTGATGGAGGCTGCCAATTTCAACACCCACTTGCATATTTGGTTCATATGCGCTCGTTGGACTGATTAAATAGGAACGTCCTCCAAGCATGCTAATGAGATGGTAACAAACCCCAGTGTGCAACGAACGAAGGATACACCCTTCAGCTTACTCATGACTCAAACTTGAACAATAACGTGACGTGGATAAACTTGCCTCAGGCCCTTTTGGTGGCACTGGCTGACACAGGATCCGTGATTAAAATACAAATAAGTTGTACGCTGCACAACAACACAATGTTTTTCAAAGGTCCCGTTAAAGCTAGGAGCAACCACTAATAAAATGTTTTATGGGCAAAGTAGTCCACAAATTCATGTTTCTGGCTGCCTGCCGTAGGATAAAAAACGAAAACGATTACTTGAACTACAGAGGACCTCTAGACTAGATGAAATATATGATAGCAATTGCCAATTTGTCTACATGTAGTTGCACGAATGGTACATTCGGTGGGTTATTCACACCAACATCTGGAGGATGTACATGCGGCACTCATCCCTATGCAAGCGCAGAAAGTTCTAAACAATTGATTGGAATACGATTAAATATGGCATTTATTTGATAGGGGTCATTCAACAGAAATTAAGGATGAAAATTATGTATATCGGAGGAAGCGGATGAAGTCGAATTTCGCTCGGACCACAGTCCTCGAGGCCTACCTTGACCTGGCTTCACTTTTTCCTTTTAAGAGCAATGACCAGCTTCAACAAAATTCGCTTTAGAGTAAGAAAAATTAAATTAGCATCATTGGGCGCCATACATAGAATATAATATAATTAATACCATTCAACAAGTTTTAAACGACGTTAATGTACTAGCCGTTGACTGTCAAGCATGTCCATAAAATCAATGGTACCATTATTTTCCCTGCTGAATTTATCGATACAGTTGTTGGTAGCACTGTTCACTATTCAGGCTGAATATATAGACCTAGAAAGGATGCTGTACTGCTATCTTGGAAGCCAAAGCAGCTCATGCAGCATATGACAGCACCGAGTTGCAAAATCTGAAATTACCTAACCCGAGTGTAGTTATTTTGGAAGTTATCCTCGTCTAAAAATACATCCGCGTGTTTCAGCAATTTAAGGGGAGCATCACTCAAAATTCTGCTCTTTATCGTGACTGAAACCAACTCTAGAGTCACAAACTTTAAACAAATTAGCTTCAACCCAAGTCTATTAAAAGCTGCATGCAACTAAATTAGTGACGTAAATTCAGATAGCCTAACTTATTTTGTATGGCAGTGGTACACAGTATAGTAATGCAATGATCATTTCTAAACAAAACGTCAATGTGAAGTGGGAAAGTAAGCACTAGGATCTAGTTCCAGATGTTTGCATTACAGTAGTCTGATCTGCAAAATTGGTGGTAATTTTCAGAGCATAATAACCAGTGATGAGAGAAATTAAAATGGGTGGGCAATGCTTGATTAGTGCTTGATTAATAAAGTGAGAATGGATTTCGGGCAAAAAATGTGATGATAAAAATTCATCAAGGCCCAAAATACCAACACTTGCTAGCAAGAACAGTAAAACGTATGGAGCCATTAGTTAATCAGCTAATGACCAGGATGGGAATCTTTCATTTTAAAAATTACAGCAGGCCTACATTTTTAAAAAAGCACAAACTGGTCAACTTGCAAGATTCGAAAGATGCAAAAAATAGCTATACAGCCAACGTTGTTAAAATAATGCAAGAATGCTGAGACTTTAGAAAGGGGAAAGAACGTCTAATATTCAAAACTTGATCAGCCTTGTGGAAACTACTCGGACAACCATTTAACCTTGTAGACAAAGCTTTCTACGAATATTAAAAAACGACAGTTAATCATTTTCAGGTAGGCGTATAGTGGGGAAAAAATAATTAACAACATTTGAATTGAAATAGCCCATCTGCTGCAGTAGTCAGAGTGGGAAAGCAAGCAGATAACCCAAACAAATAATTATGAGGCTGAAGGTGAAGATTGTAATGACCTCATAACATAACGAACAAAAGCAAGTGAATAAATGCATGATCGTTATGGAACTCTGCCAAGCAAAAATACAGTTACTTTGGGTTTTTAGAAAATGTGTTTGGATAACGGCAATGGTCTATGCGGCAGATTTTCAAAACAAATAATTTTTGCCATAGACATGTGCCGAAAAATGCAGTCTTTCAGGATATCATTACGTTAAAAATTGTTTTGAAGCTTATTGATTACTAAATAATAATGCAAGTCCATTAATGTTATATCCTATGGGGTTCTAAAGTTGGCAAATACACATGCTCAGACCCTACTGGCCATACCTGCCAAGTAATTAATGAGTGAATATAAGTTTCCCTTAGGAAGCAATAAAAATAATGGGAGAGACCATTCAACCTGACAGGCCATTCACTTTTTCTTTGTTTGAAAGTTTCAGCAAACTGACATTGCAAACGGCCATAGGCTAAATTGCAGGCAACACATAGGCAGCTGTTTAGAAAAATTTTAAAGGACCCCTAAAAGTGGCTTTTTAGTCCATTTTTCAGCTGTTCAATTACCTGCAGTCCAAAACTCAGTTTTCCATGCTGTTTACTTTATTGTCATTTGTATTGGCCTTGATTTTTTGGCATACACTGTGTGGCTACTTCGCGAAGTGCAAAATTCGGGATACTGTACCTGAAATTCCACAAACAAGCTGGTAGCCTAGAATACGCTACATTTGATTACATGATTTACGGAAGTGAATTCGAAGTAAATGTCATGAATCCAGTAATGCGTAAGCGCAATTATCAATTATAGTCAGTCTGCTGTCGAAATAGACCCATCACATTAATCTCGCTGGATGGCGACAAAACTAGCTCATTTCGTTGGACCCAGAATTACCCAACAGGTTGATTAGCAACCACTGAACACCTAAAGAAAAAATGGTCACCTTATCAATATGTCAATCTAAATTAAATCAAGATAAGCGCAGTTTGGACTATAGGTGCAAACACCCATAGAATAAGTTGGGTCAGGTGGACTGATTATGACAGATATTGGTAGAAGAAATCAAGGAGTCGCCAAGTTTTCACCAATATTGATGAAATATAGTTGTTCTCTAAAGGACCTCTACAAAAAAAATTCCACGATTTTTTTTTAAAAGCTTGTCATTTATAATTAAAAATGTAGGCTAATTAGGAATACACGTACATGTATATAATTTTCATGTAATTCATTTCATAATCTATGAGATAACATGACAACTGACAGCTGATATGGGTAAAAGTATCAAAATTAAAACTGTACTCGCAGTCTGAGTCATGCACTACCCATGGTCATACATGTAGTTCAAATGAGGCTATGGTACGATCAATGCACTAGCAATTCATCTTTGCGGCCATCATATCAAGAATTTTTCAAGTAAAATAAAGAAATGTAGATATTTAATACCGAGCTACTCACCAGATTAGTTGCGTTTTAACAAGTTGGTTTGAAGCGATCCAAAATCTTGAGAAAACAAACATGAAATGCACAAGAGGAGTCTATCAGCTGCTGTATGCAAACACCCCTTCGAAAACGTACAGGTCCACTGGCCAAACAAAGCAATCCGTTTTTTAGCCAAAATAAAGTTTACTTTGAAATCAGCTGCTAACACACGTTAAGAAACGTCCGGTGACTTGAGGCGATTTTTCTGGGTTGAACCAACAAAAATGAGAGACAAATTAACGTATTTCCCAAGCTAAACAAAGCGTTCATCTCGAATTCAATTGATTCAGTTTTCGAAACCAATCAAACCAGCCTTTCAAGTGCGCAGAACGGCTTTCCCGTAGACTAACATGGTAAACACAAAATAATACCCAGTATTCGGACTTGCTATTTGGCAATGGTGTCAGATATAAGAACATTTCTATAAAATATTTTAGGCTGGTCACACTGTTGAATCGAATGTTCAGAAATAGGCTGATTTTACCGACCCCGGTAGTACCAAATATAAGTTTCTAAAAGGTATTTTCTGTAGGTATCTGAAAATGACGGTAATGGAATTTTTCGGTTGTGCATTTATTGCCTTTGGTCCTGCATCAGCAATGTTTGCATTTACCATAGCCAAAGACCCAGTACGAATCATTATTCTGATAGCAAGGTAGGTGGATTCGTTTGACAATGTTTGTTCAATTGTTGATCCTTCGCAATTAATTCTCATATTTCATGTTTCAGTGCATTTTTCTGGCTATTGTCGCTTCTTCTGTCGTCATTACTGTGGTTTCTAGTAATACCGTTAAGAAAACAATTAGTATTTGGGTTAGTTTTCTCGGTAATATTCCAGGAAGTGTTCAGACTGTTGTATCACAGACTACTCAGGTAAGGAAACGCCCAACTAAAAATTGTATACGCTGTTTGTTTTGCATTGACACTTTGTTTACTTTTAGAAAAGCCGAAACTGGCCTCAAGAAAGTTACCGACAATGAAGCTGCCATTCTCAACAATCGTCATATTTTATCCTATGGTAAATCTGAGTACAGAAATGTCCACTGAGCTGTGCGTTCCTTTCTTGATCTTGTCAACACCTAGATTGTCTTTCATGCCATTAGTTTTCATGTGAAAAGTATTAATTTTAAAATGTTCTACAATTGTCAAAACTAGGTTGAACAATTCTAGAATTGTTTGAATTTGTTTCACAAATTTTTACTTCTCTCCCATAGTTTCTGGTCTAGGATTTGGTTTAATGAGTGGCTCATTTTCAATCATAAATGTCTTGGCTGATGCAGTCGGGCCAGGAACAGTTGGACTTCATGGTGACTCTAGTCATTTTTTTATTACTTCTGGTAAGATACATGCCAAAGCATCCAATCGAAAAAGAATTTTGTTGTGTATATCCATGGTATATCTTATTGACATTGGTTATTAATCTGCTTTCAGCTTTTAGCACCATGGCATTTATTCTATTGCACACATTCTGGGGAATCATAGTGTTTGATGCCATGGATACAAGAAAATACTGGAAAGTTGCTGTAATTTTCTTGTCACACATGGGCGTTTCCCTACTGGTAAATGCGTGGCATTACTTATTTCAAACCCCGAGCTTTAATACATGGACTTAATTTATTTTGTCTTTAATTATTCTAGACTTTACAGAATGCAAGTCAAATTTATGTTGCAACGTTACTTCCAATTTACGTCGTAATGACAGGGTTGGGAATTTGGACATTTTTTACTGTCGGTGGAACAATCCGCAGTTTAAAAACCAGTTTGACATCTGCTCTTACGTGCAAGTCCAGTGAATATATGACAGATAATTGAGACTTTTAGTGCACAAACGAAGCTTTGAAGACAAGAAATTAACTTGATTTATATCAATATGCATTAAAACACTTATTTATGTAAAGTTTCCCAATCAACATTAAATACTCATTTTTTCTGTACATTTAGCATGGTTTTTTTTGTTGAGGATTATTTGATATAAGTGTTAGTTTAAATAACTACACAAAATTGTACATACCCCAAATGTTTTATATGACGAAGACTAAGAATGCAAATTGGTTTCAGAAACCAGAATTCATCATTGTTGGTGTCCAGTTCATTCATCAGATGCATTTCATTCTTTAGCTCGTATGCAGTTTTTCTGGTAGTATAAATATAAACAAACATAAGCACAGCACTTGTCAATGCTACTGAAGCATTTCATTCCACAGAAGAATGAAAATAATTCGAAATTATGCTGTTTTGATACCTGGAAAATCAAAAATACATGCATCTCCAAAATGGCGACCTCTTCTTTAATTTCACCTGCTTAACTGTTGTAGAAGCATTTGTTTTGTATGATGAGTCATTGTCATTTGCCTCAATTTGTCAATAGTGATAGCACACAGTTTCCTAGGCTTTTCCAAAACTATTTTCGAACTGGAGTAGGTAAGTGGTGAAAGAAAAAAAACTATGTGAAAAAAAAATATTTTGCCAATTTCACCAGTGCTAGCAGCTGACCTAAAATATAACATCACCTGCAACAAGAACTCAGTATAAACAATAAACGTGCATAGGTTGTTAAAAATTATCATTTCAAAAAATTAGGCATCGTGCAGACTTACTGTAACAAAAATGAGGTAATCCTGCATCAAACACGTTTGAATTCCTTTATTCAGGAAACACAAAATTGAAATAAAAACAAAATATGATACTGTATTTTATAAATCACGGGTTCTTGTATCAAATTTTAGTTTCAGTAAAATGCATCAAACAGATTTATATCGAAAGCACATCAGGATTTTTAATTATTGCGTAAATCAAGGCAAGATTACTGCATATTAAATTGCCCCAGATAATTATGGAATAATCAACACTATCATGAACGAGCGGTATTGCAAAATCTATAATCAAAGTGTCAATATACTACTAATGGAATGTAAATCATTATCTAAAAATGATAAAATGGATGCATTATGTTACTGGAAACAAACTTTAGTGGACGATCTTCATAAAACATATGAAGGGTATAAAATGAAAACTGCACACCCCTAGCATGTGCCAAATAAAATTATGTCAACGATGATTAAATAAAACTATAGTACATTACATTTTAGGCTTGTTTGGCATCCATGTCTGGAATGTAGTCCCGTCCCATCAGGCAAGCAAAGACAGTCATCACCATTTTTGGTTTCACTTCTGTGATATCTTCAGGCAAGGCGTAAATGCGAGCGCCAATCTTACGGGCCATGGAGATGGCATATTTTGCATTGGCCATATCGTCCTAAAAACAACCGGATTGGTAAGGAAGAAACGTGGACAGAATTTAACGAGAAACAAGTAACACGACCAATTTCATACCTCAGCATTGCCACCCTCGTGCACATTTGAATAGTTAATGGTCCCAGGTTGAATGGCATCAATCAAATCAATAATCACGAGAGCATTACTTATGGATGCATCTTGAAAGCTTTTAATGCTCCTCTTTTTCTTCTCAGAAGCCAGCTGCAAAGGCAAAATTTTAGATTAGCACGGAGAGAGCAAATCATACTAAGCTTGGAAAATTAAATCTTCACTTTTACAATATATTATATTAACGTATCAAGACATCAACAAGCATAAATAAATGTAGTTAGAAACCTTTTTATTGGCCCATTCTACAATTTCTTTTTCGACAATTGGATGTCCAGTGTTTGCCAACTGCGTCAAAATGCTTAAGGTGTAAGCACGCATCAACTGCCATACAAGAGCTAGAAGTTGAATTGAAAAAAATAGTAAACTGAGAACCTGCTATACAACAAAATCTAAATTCACCTAAAGTGAGAACTTTATTACCAAGCGTTAAAGTATGGTTCCCCTCATTAATATCTGCTCCAGCAATGCCCACAAGAGAAAACTTCAATTGCTTTCCAAGCAACACTGCATAATTGCAATTTTCCAATTTTTCCATGAAAGCCTTCAATTTTGAGAACTGTTTCTTGACCTGATTCCAATCGACAATCCCAGGTTTAATGATGTCGTATAGCTGAAATTATTTCAAGCAAACGTTCATTAATAACGGTTCATAAATTAGGGCCAATTTTCGGGGAAAGTAAACGTACACAAAGCAAGGGAACAAACCTGGAAAATTACAAGCCCATTACACAAATCTCCATAGAGATAATTGACATAGGGCTGCACACCCATACTATTCATCCAGTTTCGATAGGCTATAAAATGATGTGAAATAAAAATCAAAACACTTCTTTCAAATGCAAACAAACACAAACAAAAAGATTTATGGAATAAAATGTGTAAGTTACGTTGAATTAACTTTACTTTTTGATAAACTTGATTAAAAACAATGCTATTGTTAGAAAGTCTAATATTATGGAAGCCGAAGATGAAGAACATTAGTAATAAAATTATTACAAGCTGACATGTACAGTTGACATAATTTGCAGAGCTAGCGTTAGTCACCATTTTGACCGCCTGGTTATAAATTTATTACGAATAAAAAAAATAGCAATACGTACTTCTTTCCTCTCGGGTTTCTTCCAAGTTTACGAAATCTTCAATCTGCACAGGCTCATCTAAAGCCGGGTAATTATTGAAAAGATTTGCCACAAAGGCAACGTTCAATTTATACACTCCTTCTACAACATCGTTTGGAGTAACGAAGCTGCGGCACTTGATCTTCTCAGCTTGTTGCAACATAATTTCTGCTCTGGAATGCAGATTACTTTCCTTAAAAGTGAAGAAACATATTTTAACCCAACCACATTCGCAGCAATTCGATTGCATACAAAATGGTTACATACATGTAATGCTTCTGTGGAAACACCAGATGTAGCAGGTGCAATTTGTTTCAGGAGTAATGAATATATCTCTGAATCTTTGATGTCGCCAGTGAAGTTGTTCATACGGCGATTCGTGCCAGCTCGCTCCATGTGATAATTGACCCAGCGTAAAAGTATGTTTTCTGGAGAAAGGCGCATCAAATCTTCCAAAGTTTCCCCATCCCTTAGCAAGCT
Source organism: Kryphioiulus occultus (assembly GCA_034687865.1). Taxonomy (NCBI): domain Eukaryota; kingdom Metazoa; phylum Arthropoda; class Diplopoda; order Julida; family Julidae; genus Kryphioiulus; species Kryphioiulus occultus. The sequence goes on along the minus strand of JAQGAF010000912.1, from coordinate 1,658 downwards.
AGCCAGTCCTGGACAGTGTTCTAAAGTTATTTGATTGAAAAGGCCAATCTAAAACGAAATAAAACTGTTATTAAGCAGTCCTTTGTTGCGATAAAGCCAAGAAGTATTAGTTTATTGCCTCACCCTAATGATCTGCCACACCAAACCAAGAACCAGATGTGGCTTCCCTTTGGAAAGATCGTGAGCATCGATATTGATGACATTGCATCCTATTGCTTGAGCAGAATTCAAGGCAAGTGTGAGGTTTTCGTGTTTGGTGTAAATTGTCAAATTCTTCTTATTGATTGCCCTCTCGTCAATTGTTTCGGGACAGGAATGGTTGATTGTTTTGCTGAAAACGTAAGAACTCCGCAATTAGTTTACTGTTCTAGCTACTTTTCATTTCAAATTATGCGACTTTACATGTAGAAAAGACAACCAAAGTTTTGCTTCAATGAATAACAGATTTACCCTACTTTCTCAATTGATTTCCAAACTCTACTAATTTAAAAATTGTATTTGTTTTAAATTCGCCTGGCAAGAATATCAATGTTATGATAACGATTTCAATTAATGAAATATAAAATTCAAAAAATAAACGCAATCGGAAAAAAAATTTCAGCAAAGAACTGGAGAAAAAACAAGTCGATTGTTACAAGCTAATTGCAATGGATATCACTTTGAAATTAACAATGAGATTATGCCCGTGTTGCATAATTAAGAGGGGGGGGATGCTGATGCTTCGTACGTGTGCAATTTGCAAAGATTTACCAAAACTCACCATAATAAAATACCATCTTTTACTTTATCATATAATAGTTTTCCTTCAGGATCAATCGGTAAAAGATGCTTTAAATCAGGATCATGGCCAAGATTTCTAAATTATAAAATGAAATAACGTATTATATAAATATGTAGGTCTACTAGAATTGTTTCATGCTGCCTAGTATTAACACGTACGTGTTTATCCAATCAGAAAATGCTATTTGCTCTTCTACCCTCACAGAGTGTGTCGTTCCTTCGCTGGAGATGTCAGACATTCCACCTAGTGTGTTCACATTCTCTCGTTTCTGCACAACTCCTAATAAAACGATTAATAGTAATGCGTCAATAAAATGCTGGCAGTCAAGTTCAATAATTAATGTCAAGCACGCGCATTACAGGAGCTATACCTTTAAACGAGCTGGAAACTTCCTCGGCTTTCAAACTCAAACAGAGCTATAAAGACAGAAAGATCAACGAATGTCCGTACAGATCATCTAGGTTGCCTACGATGAAACTTCACCATTTTCAATACTGGTACTTACGTTTTCGAACTCTAGGAATGACAGTTGATTTCTACCCCTCGAATCATTGTCTTTGTCAAACTTGTCTATCATTTCCCGAACTTTGTAATGCGGCAGTTTGAACCCGCAGATGTCTAAGGCAGCCTTCAGTTCCGAGAGGTCAATATATCCACTCCCATCTTTGTCCATCTGCAAACAAAAATTGAGGGTTGTCAGCCACAAGATTGCTGAATTCATGAACAGGTCACAGCAATAAGGCATTCTCAGACAACATTTTTCAAAAGCTCATGTTACAGTTCATATCATGCAAGTCTTTTTAACGGGAAGTTCCCCTCCCACCCCTGCCATGTTAAAAAATTGAAAAAATTGTATACATAACATCTCTGCGAATAA